>JAOPHQ010000029.1:20000-206803 GCA_030340625.1 Merluccius polli | reverse complement strand
CTCATTAAAACAATGTCACAGCTGTGGGACTGGGGAAATGAAGCAGCGCTAATGCAAATTTGCTTTGAAACAATTAGCATATTGATGAAGTTAACTGCACTCAAACCTTAGCACAAACCTGAGCAGAATCCTTAATGAGGCCGCTGGTTATCAGAAAGTTCACCTCGCTTGTCGTAATGATTGCACACTGGCTCCAGCAGCCATTGCAACGGTTGTGACCTTGTCTAGTACACGCACGCACGCACACACACACACACACACACACACACACACACACACACACCAAGCCATTGTAGTGTGTTTGTTTACAGTGACATGCGAGGGTGTAGCCATGACGGCATCTGTTGTCATTAGACATGCCAATTTGTTTCAGTTGTTCTGCATTGAAAACACAAATTGTTCACACAAGAAGCCCTGGCCCCTTGGACCATAGCGTCCTCCACAGTCCTTCGCACCCCACTGGCTGTGCTCCCCTGCGAGTCTGATGGAGCAACACGAAGTAATTGGCGTGCGCGGGACTTCCTGTGTGGACCGGGCTCGTGTCGGCCCAGTCGTGAATGCCTAAGTGTTGATGTATGGGAACATTCCTCAGCACCCCACCACGCTGATGGAGCTCTGCCGCTGCCTCCTTTGTTCTGTGTCTTCTTAAATGACTCCTTCCCGTGTGTGTTGTGTGTGCGTGTGCGTGTGTGCATGTGCGTGTGTGTGTGTGTGTGTGTTTTGTTTTTCCACAGGGGTGTGCACAGGCATAGCTGAGCCAGTAGACTGCAGGGTGAAGAGTGCGCGCGAGAGATCAGCCCCCGGCTAACATGGACGTGGAAGACTTTCCACCTCCTCCGCCTGAAAGTAAAGTCAACCACGACCCATACAACCGCACTGACACTTTCATCTGCTGTAATTCTCACTGGCCTCTGTCTTTTCTTCACCCTCTACTGTCTTCTGTGTAAAGTAGGTCTGACAGCCCATTCAGGTTGAGTTGCAGTCATAGGGGGTTCAAGGGGATGAGAATGTCAGGGCTCATTGGGACATTGGAAGTTGGTGGTTGGGTTGTGGTGAGATGAGTGATCAATGGACCGTTGTGGTGTCCCCCCCCCCCCCCCTCAGGGTTCATTTCCTGGCTGATAAGACCACAGACAGCGACGCCTCCCCCATGCATGCATAGCCGAAATAGCTCAGTTGGGAGAGCGTTAGACTGAAGATCTAAAGGTCCCTGGTTCGATCCCGGGTTTCGGCAGTACTGTTTTTTACAGTTGAGCTTTGAATGCATTCAGATCCCCCAGATCAGTGGCAGTTAGAGAAATAATAATGTGAAAAAAAGTAAACGAGCGCTTACAACGACACATATTTTGAGACAGTATTGATACCGTCATAACTAACTCATACAACCGCTATACATAAATATACAGATTTACCTTTCAATCTGGAAACTATTACTTAGCATGCACAGGCCGGTTAGCTCAGTTGGTTAGAGGCTAATAACGCCAAGGATCCCCGTACCAGCTGTAGTGTTTTAAATAGCAAGTACTTGTAAGTGATTGCAAACCTTCTGTGAGCCTATGGATTCTCCCTATAAAACATTAACCTCGCTTATATTGCGCTGGTGATAATCCTAAAGAACAAACAAATATTACACAACATTTAAGATTAAACCAATAAAAATGTCTTCTATTTCCACCATCAGGGCAAATGATACTGCATCTTTAAAGGCAAATTGCCTTTGCATTGTCATGCAATCGGTTGATTTGCCTACCAAACAGCCTGGGGCTGCTGCCACTTGTAGCTCGGGGAAGACAATAAATGACATGTGAAAACAACACATTCCTCTCCTCCTCGCTTCTGAAGAGCGTGGGCAGAGGACCCAGGGAGGGGGGGAAATGTGCTGTGCCACTGAATCCCAAACAATGTGCCTCCAGTGCTGAACAGTATTCTGCTGCAGCATCGCATGCACATGCACACGCACACACGCACACACACGCACACATACACACGCACATGCTACCAGAGCCTCCGGGGACAGACACAGGCCAGAGAAATGCTTAGCCCCCAGCTGGGCGGCCGGTTGCGGTGTTGCCAGGGCGATGCTGGAGCCGATTGTAAGCCGGTGAACAGAACGTTATGTGACAGAGCGGGGAAGGGTCCAAGAGAACAGAATCCATATTGTGTGTGTGTGTGTCTGTGTGTCTATGTGTGTGAGAGTGTGTGAGTGTGTGTGTGTGTGTGTGTGTGTCCCGTCCCGGTCTCCCCTGTAAAGTCTGGCTAATTAAATACGGGCATGCACACTCGCACCAGTGCTATTTGACATGATCCGCCCTGGGCGCTTGACGCAGTACTGAATGGCCGAGTGAGCACGGTTCAGCTGGCCAGATCCGATCGGACTGAGCCCCCGCACTTGCGTTTCACACGACCCGGCAAAGTGTTTCACATTTAAACGACACAGGAAGGAGTGAGCGTGCATAATAAGCTAAGCCGGACACCAATATTTATTCCAAGAATAGGAGTCGTTAGCAAGCCGGCGAGCTGTGCCTTATCTCTATGAAAGTGTGTAAAGGGGTAACGTGGAGCTGTTTGTTTTTTGTTGTTGGTTATATTTTAATTGTGATGAGAAGAAGGCTGTATGTATCTCAAAGGTCAGTAATATTAAGTGGAACCAACAAAGTTAAAAACATTCCACTTTGGAAAAAGAGTGCAACTAAAGTGTTTGAAAAAGAAATGAGTGCCCGTTTAGTATTCACTAAAGCGTTAATGCCAAAACCCAGAAATGAACCAGGCAACTTTAAATCTATCATTTAGTCTAACGCTCTCCCGACTGAGCTATTTCGGCTGTGTTGAAAATTGTTTTTTTCTTCTTCATAATCCACAATCCTGGCTGCTTGTAGGGTGATGGGGAATGAGTTCCTGGTCTTTGGAGGGAGTGACATCCTACTTTCCTGCTGGCCTAATTTCAGTGTGGAAACAGATGTGCATTTCCCCTTCCTGCCTAGAAACACAACAAGACACTCCCACAAGTGACGTGTAACTACAGGGTGTGCCTGTGTTGTTATTTCACACGCTATAAAGTAGTATCTGAGTGGACAGCCCTTGATGTGAAAGTTGTACAGTAAACGGCACACTGCAGTTTGCTGGGACTCCACCCTTATATACAAGCCCAAGCAAAGGCCTCTGTCTCTGAACCCTCAGACCACCACCAACCACAATGTGTCTGTTCCCTCCACAGCTCCCGGTGGTGGAAAACTGTATACAAACAAGATCACAAGGTTCTGTGTGTAGCGTACTTTCTTCATAACTTTGCTTCATAAAGCATGTGCATCAAGAGAACAGCCACAGCTTTGAAAGCGCACAAAATGCACTCTGCTCAGCCTTCGAAGAACAACATTAGCCGTGTGTCAGTATCTGGTTGTGGTCTGTGAGGCTCGTTTTTTGTGAACGACGGCTGCAGTTTTAAGTTACCTCCTCAACCACAAAACCTGATACACCTGCATTCATGTTGTCCATTCTCCATGCACGTCTATATAATCTCTCTCTCGCTCTCCCTCTCTCTGTCCTAGTGTTGGCAGACGGCAGCCACTTTGCCGACGAAGACGAGGGGGAGGCCTTCGAGTTTGACGACAGCGGCGATGAGGTCGCGGAGGCTGGCCTGCCGCCCCCGGCCCCAGAGGCCCTGGAAGTTAAGGCCCCGGCCCCTGCCCCCTCGGACATCGCCGCGGCAGGGACACGCAGAGGGTCCCGCGGAACCACCCCCCACCGGTGTGACGGAGGACGTGCCGGCGGTCGCTGCGCGGACCACGTCTGCCATCAAGGAGGCCCGTGAAGAGGAGAGCGATTTCCCGCCTCCTCCCCCTCCATCCCCTCCCCCTCCAGAGGACATCAGCAGAACAGGTTGGTGTGGTGGAGGGATCTCATATGTGCCTTCAAGTGGTGGGGATAGGATTGCTTCTGATTCTGTTCAGTTTGTTTTTGTTTTTTGTTTTTTTTTCATTCCTGGTTGAGACGTACCTGTCGGTAAGCGGTAATCCAACCTCCCCTGGTGCCGCAACCTTAAGGAGCGGATGACACCTGATGATTCGCTGCTTTTAACATATTTAGGACTATAATAGCACGTGTACATCTTTTGTTGTGTAGTCTCGACACAAACATGCAGTTTCATAAATCTTTCAGTGACCATTGCCTGCCTTAATGTCTCCCACTTGAGGTTGAGGAATGATTACTTTCTTTGTATGTATGGTGGTCCTGCCTGACTCTGGGGAACGCTGGCTGTATTCAGCCTGCTGCTGCTGCTGCTGCTGCTGCTGCAGGGACCTGGCCACCATCACAGACCGTCTTGACACTGGTGGTCTATGTTCTGTTTATTCCTACCATCACCCCCACACTTACTGTGGGCTGTAGAGGAGGGGTGGGCAGCACTTATCATTCAGCCTGTGCTTGGCACAGAGTGTGACATACGCACGCACACATGCACACGCACACACATAAACATAACTCCCCTCTCAAACACACACTGATAGTGATTTGCTTCTGTTCTCCCTTCCCTCTTTACGAGACACTGGGCGGCAGGGTTTCAAGGGAGAGCTGCTTTCGTGTGGTTGCTTGGCTGGGAGATGCTTATAATGTCATGGAGAAACTTATTTTTTCCCATTTTTACTTTACTTACTTTATTTTTTAAATCATTTTCACATGTAGAATATGTAAGGAATAAACGATTGTGCCAGTATTGGAAAATCATGCATTATTTCCAATAACGGGACAGCCTGGAGTGGTGTATTCCGGCTATACCACAGTTACCAACAATTTCTAGATATGAGTTACTTTCATCTATTGTTTTTTTATCGACTTAATCAGCTGAAATTTTAGCATATTATTGTTTTGCGTTTTCAAGCAACATCTGGTTGTTGTCCTATTTGACCGTTGTTTCATTGGATTTTTATGTTGGGATTTGTAGCGAATTGATTTGGAAATGATAAAGGCAGTGGTGTCCCGTTATTGAAAAATAAAGCACATCCTTGAATTGTTATCGACCAATCAGAATCGAGTATTCAACAAAGCTGTGGCATAATTACATGGGGGGGGGGGGGGATCTGTTTTGGCATCTTTAATATTATTTAATATAAGAACACTTCTGTTCTTCTCTGTCTATCTTCACTCCCATGCTATAGCATACAGGCCGGTTAGCTCAGTTGGTTAGAGCGTGGTGCTAATAACGCCAAGGTCGCGGGTTCGATCCCCGTACTGGCCATCTGTTTTTAGTCCAGTCAGGCTGTAATTAGCAAACGCTGTCTGGTGAAATCTACGACTTGAACTAGACTTGACTTGACTTGTCACGGTTACACCTCTCGTCAATTGCAACGAGTTACAAAACTCTGTGGTCAGCCCTGTAATGTGTTATCTGTCTCAACCCCATCTAAGCCAATATGAACCATATGATTTAGGGCTGGTTCCTTTTGTAGCCATCTGTGTTGCTAGAAGGGCATTAGAGTTTTCCCACATATCACAGTCAAGTGATAAGCGTTTGCGCTTGTAAATGTGCGCAGTGACCTTTCGCCGAGCCTGGCACCATGCATAGCTGGGGGGCGTGAAGCTGTGAACCGGGGTTAGGTTGGAGCCAGCAGGCCATGTACCTCAGAGTGGGGGTCAGAGGACACCAATCAAGCACACATATTTTTTAAGTAGAGGCAGTGAAAGTCACAGTTTACTGTAAATCACACCTCAGTCTTGCTCTGATCACCAGCTGTTGCTGAACTTTTGCCCAGCTTCACCCCCACCCTCTCACCTCTCCCCCCCGCCCCCCACTCCCATCTCACTGAGGGAAGCGGGCCACAAGCTCCAGCTGGGCTTGAAGCTATTCTAAGACTGCTCTCATAGCCAATACAAATACTGAGAGATATATGAATGGGAAAGATTTGTTGTAAATTCTAATGTCATGGGAGCGGGTCACTTCATTCCTTCAGATTATCCCCCCAAACCCCAAAAAAAGCAAAACCAAATATGTTCGAAAGTACAGAACTCACAAATGGTGTTTTATTATTGAAGACGCTTTCAAAAGGGCAACGTAGATTCTGTACAAATACTACTCATAAATGTACAAAATATTCCTGAGAATTATATGTTGCCTTAGACCAGGGGTCTCCAACGCGCAGCTCGTGAGCTACCAGTAGCTCGCTGCCCCTTTCCAAGTAGCTCGCCAAAGGGCCAGTGAATCATACATAAATTTGAAAACTTAATTGGTCCCTCGGCACATCTACTTAAATTTATGTCCAATCAAAATTCACAGTTGTCCCGCCCCCTTCCAACACAAAATGATTATTAGCCAATTAGCTGTCAATCAAAAAGTTGCGCTGCTGTCAAACTTGATGAGTCAGTGGTGACGTGAGATGAGCGAGAGTGGACATATATAACAATGATAAGTGAATAAGTAGCAATATCTGTATTTGTAGTAATAACAATAACAATGATAATAATATTCATAATTTTGTGATGTTTTAATACAGAATGTGAGATGTGAACAGTAACATATTGTAAATGTTCAGGAAAAGAAAGCTTATTGAGCTTGTTTGTTCAAAATGAGCGATGAGAATAAATGTTACAAAACATGAGTAGCTCTCTGCCATTTTTATTTTGTAAAAGTAGCTCTCAGAGGAAAAAATGTTGGAGACGCCTGCCTTAGACTCTCTAATTGTCAGTTATATTTGCCGACACTAAAGTTTACTAGTTGTTGTTATTGTTGTTGTTGTGTCATCTCATCTCTGTAAACGGCATGACCATAATGTATGAGAGATCACCCTGGTCATGACTGGAACATCCTGTCACTGAACATATCTCTCCGCCTCCTCCTCCTCCTCCTCCTCCTCCTCCTCCTCCCTCTGCCAGGATGCCAAGACCGGGATCACCCCTGCGATGATGCCGCCCTCCCCCGGGGCACGCTTCCCCCTGGACACACCACCCAGGGAAAGGTCAACCCCTACTCTGTGATTGACATAACCCCGCTCCAAGTGCAGCAGCTGGAGCAGCCTCTTGGCTCCGCCCCTTCCTCTCCATCAGGCCCTGCCCCTTCCTCTATACCCGACACCCAGGAGCAGATGGCGGTGGCGGGAGCAACAGCAGAGGCCCAGCAAGTTCCCAGCAGCCCTCATGGCGTCTCATCGGGCTACGCCATCCCGGTGCCGTGCGGCTACGCCACACCGTCTGGCGTGCCACTCATCACGCCCACCTACACCACGCCGGTCATCATCCGCCACCTCTCCGTGGACGAGGAAGGTACCGAATGTGTGGTTTAACAACGTCATTGTTTTAGCATTACATGTAAAGGACTAGGTAAGTAGTTGTGAGGGCCGGGACGATGCTTGTCTCCCGATTCGATACTATCACGATACTTGGGTGCCAATTCGATATGTATTGCGATTTTTAAGTACTGCCATTCCATATTATGATTTATTGCAATTTTTGTTTACCTTTTTGACCCTAGACTGTGGGAAAAAGTTGAATTATACACTTCTAGAGACTATATCATGAGGCATATTTCCAAAAACAATTCACATCACATCAGTGTTGTCAGTCTTTCTGACTTGTATTTCAGCAGCATCATTGCTATACTGGGAGGGTTTAAGGGAAGGTTATATGCTACTGTTGATGTAGTGTACTTCTTTTATGCATTTGATGGGAAAACAATGAACATACAAAAAAATGAAGGCATTCAAAAATCAAAAAAAATCGTTTGAAAATATCAAGATGCTTTAGGCAAGGCAAGGCAAGGCAGCTTTATTTATATAGCGCATTTCATGCACAATGGCAACTCAATGCGCTTTACATAAAACAAACATTTAACAGTAAGAATTGAAATAAAAATAATTTAGTGAATCAACTTTAATTTATTTATTTTTACCCCTAGTAGGTAGTGTGTAGGTTTTTGAGAACCACATTATCAGATTACTCAAATCCTCAAAGTTATTTTAGTAATGTAAACAGTTTTTAACCACTTATTGGAACTTGTACCACATTTTAGGTCAGACTTGGACACTTCACAATGCTTTTAACATGCACTTGTATGTTGTCTGTCTCACATGTCCTAACGCACTGTAACTCATACCATGCGAGCTGAACTGATTGGCCATTAGACACAATAGACATGGTCCTTAGTCAGTGCATTGATCATGACATTGGAATTCCCCCCTCTTGCCCCTTTTTCTCTAAATCCCCTCCTCTCTGTGTCTTTCGCTCTTACCCACATACACACACACACACACACACACACACACACACACACACACACACACACACTTTCTCTCTCCTTGGACCAAGCACATCCAGGCTGTGACACATGCCCTCTTCTTTTCCTCCCTTGTTCTCTTTTCTTCTACCGGCATTCCTTCCTCTCCAAAATCCTTCGCCACAAGGAAGCAGGGGTCTATATTTAGCCCTGCCCCTGCTCTCCATGCTGGCTATGAAAATCGTCCTGTTTTCACCCTGCACATTTCACCCTAGCTCACTCCAAGGCCGTGGCTTGGCCCACCGCGCGTCCGAAGCACTCTGTAATTACCCTCCAGCTGGATATAAGATGTTCCGTAGTTACGTTTTGGAAAATGGAACTGATCTGGAACAGCCTTCCCAATTATACAAACTGAAAACGTCATTTTGACATTATTTCAAAGTTTTTTCTGGGGCAGACATATGATTTTGAAGGACTTTTTAATTTAACCTTCCTGTGTGGCATGCTTTAAGGGAGACTAAAACGAAAACATCCAAATATCTTCTTATGAATTAAGTTTATCCTGTTGTTGTTCACTGCCCCCTGGTGGGATTTCAGAGAAATTACAGGTGTTTGTCATTAGTGGCTAATTTTTTGTTTATTTGTTCCTAGTTACTGTGGTGGCGACTGGAAACACCTCTGTTGACAGGTACGTGATAAGCTACATAAGGAATAAACCATGACACCCGCTGATACAAAACAGTTTCCCCTGATACCACAGTTACCAACTGTGATTAGATGTTGGTTGCTTTCATCTATAACGTTATTGTTTTTTTATTGACTTAATCAGCTGAAATTTACATTTTCTTCCGCGGTGCTTTAAGCATATTGTTTTTGCGTTGTCAAGGAAACATCTGGTCGACAGTTGTATTTGACCGATTTGCAACTGTTAAAAGGCAGAGGTGTTGGAATGTTATTGACCCATCAGGATCAAGTATTTAACAATGCTTTGGTATAAGCGCCAGAGACATTGAAAGACAGAGTTGCGACACTGTGTGATCTCGCCACCACGCGATCACGTGGTTCATGTAGCTCTCAGTAGTTCCAAACAAATCTCTGCTATCAGTCTGTTTGAATGGTTTTCAGCGGGAAAGACAGCAGCAGTCCTAGGTTTACAGCAATGTTCAGTAAATATTAACGCATAATGTGTATTGATTACTGTTGTGTTCTATAATTTATGTCTGCTACTTTATTAGGCTATTATTGACATTTATTTATATTATATTACTTACTTTATATCACTTTATATCCTGCTCCAAGAGCTTTCATAGGCGCCTCAGGAGGATGTGGACTTTTACCCCAGTTTCAGAATTATTCTATTTTATTTTATCTAATTGCTAGATTCATTTTCTATTCCATTGTTAGATTCACCTTTATTATATTGTATTTATCTAATTGTTAGCTTTGTTCTGGAGCTAGGCACCTAAGAACTTCACTACATTATACTGTTTTGCTTACGTTAGCTAACTGTATTTAGTATCTAATGAGCTATTATCTTACGATAAACATTAACTAAAGCTGGCTACATAAAATACCACTATTGACTAAATTGATGAGGGGTCCGCTAATGCGTTAAAATGTCAACAAATGCAGTCATTTCATCAACTTACCAGCGCGCGGGCCTCGGAAACATGAATTTCCGAACTAATGAATGGCGTTCAACGCTGGAACTATACAGTGTTTGGAACTACTGGTCGCCCCACGGCACGCATCACTTCCGCATTCTCCAATTACAGCAGAAGTCTATGGGAGTGTCGCAACTCTCTCTTTCAATGGCTCTGATAAGCACCAATAATGGCACGTATAACAATAGGTGGATTGCAGTGGTGCATTTAAGACGTATGATGTTTAAGACAAACCACCCTCCAGACACTGAGCATAAAAGTGAAGAATTACTATGCTAGAATTAGGGCTGCACAAGTAATCAGATATTAATCGCAATGACGATATTGGCATCCACAATTAATTGATCGTGGCCGGGTGTGACTACTTTTTATGAAAAAATTAATAAATTATGGAGAAAAAAAATGTTTTTTTCAATTTGTGCATTTACAGACATGGTTTCACCACTCCAGATCAAAGACAAAGTGTATATAAAAAGCTTGCTCTGGTGGATTACATCTAGGTTATTCATGGGTTAATTTGTCTGACCAATCACAGGTGTTTGTTCAGAGTGCGTGCTGTGATAAACTGTTTCCGTCTCTGCTTTACAACACCTCTACGATTAGTGCAGGAACATAAGAACGCATAATTCTCACTAATCACCACCAATTAGTTTCTCCTTTATTCTAACAAAATGCCATTGTTGTGAGTCCTTAAAGGGTTCCTACATTCAGCCACCATTGCAGTCCATTGGTTGTATTGTTCCTGTGTATTGATTGTATTGTGTTTGTCTAATGATTGTCGTAATGTGTTTCCATGCACTTGCGTTGTGTTGTTCTTCAGTGTTTTCAGCGAGGAATACCCACCCATCAGGGAGGAGGACGCATTGACTAAATGGGTGTCGGACCCCGCCAACACCGCCTGGATGGAAAGTAAGACACCCGTCGCTGAAACAAGAGCCGTTGAGATTGTAGTTTCGTTTCTCCTTGAATTCTCTGATTTGCCACACAGTCAGCACAGGAGAACAGAATGCCATTTTTTTGTTGTTGCTGACGCAATTTCCAGAAACTTCCTTCCCGCTTCTTCTCTTGGGGAACTGGTTGTCTCTTCTATGATATTGTATCCTGTTTTCATTTTACTGTGGGAACAGACTGGAGTGCGTTTAGATTTTTGTTTTTTGTATTGAATAGTTTTATTGAAATTTCTATTTCGTCCTGTAGATCCAGATGAGGTGATTTATGATGATGTGCCCAGGGAAAATTCGGACTCCAACACAGGTCAGTGTTTAACTTGGCTCAGCCCACCCAGCTCTTTGAGTTCCTCTATAACTCACTCTGCCCACTTGCTTTTGCTTTCTTTCACATAGATTATTGCTTATATATGGCATTTTTTAAATGGAAAATTAGAAATCTGAGTGTGATGTGCTTTCCAGAGGTGGTATTGCTGTATTATCCCATGGTCTAACACACACATTGTATTTGTAAATGTTTTGATCCAGACGTTTGGCAAAATCTCCTAAATCCTAAAATTAAAACTTTAAATTTAACTTTAAATTAAAATAAATAATTCAGAATAAAAGAAATGTCATCACCCAGCACTACCAGTCATCAAAGAACTCTGCCATGAAACAAGTGAAGTGCATCTATGAAGACGGTGCCAATAATACTAACCCTGTTGCCCGCAGACCCCGACGACATGATCTACGATGACGTGGAGCTGGGGGAGGAGGGCTGCGGCGGGAGGGCCAGCTCCCTGGACACCGGCTGGAGCTCCAGCGAGTTTGAGAGCTACGACGAGGCCAGCGATGGCGAGGGCCGCCCCGAGAACGGCATGCCGCATGCCTTCATGAGGGGCAAGCCCCCGCAGAGGAAAACCCACGTGTGTACACACAAACACCCCCCCACCCCCCACCCGCACCACATCCCAGTCCCACCCTACTGCAAGCCTGCTGTTGCCACTGGCAACAGACACAGGCAGAGGGAACTGCTTGTGTCAATGTGATTCTGATCAGAGGGAAGTCAGAGATGAAACCGCAAGGATTGCATTATCGATTCCTGATTTCTATGTCTAATTCACCGCCATCTCACTCCACACTACTGCGATATACATAATGGATGGATCCCATAGTGTCCATTTCTGTTTGATTTCATAACACACATATAGCACCGCACCACCAAGTACACACCACTCTGTCATGGCTTAGCTTTGCGGTGAAGTATTAGTATTTTTGTGTATTGTAATGTAAGATGTTGGCTGCATTTTTTTTTCTAGGAGCGGGCTTAAGCGGTGTTTTGTTGCTGGAAAAAAAAATCAACAACAAACAAATCGAGTGACATCCCCGTTCCCCCCCCCCCCCCCCCCTCCAACGCCCCCCCGTGACCTTTTGCCAGTAGTAATGCTTGCTTTGCTTCTGTTTAGCTCTCTCAAGATCTGACACGCTTGAAAGAACACTATGAGAAAAAGATGAAAGATCTTATGGCAAATACAGTGGGAACGGTAGAGCTGCAGCAGCTCAAGCAGAGGCACGAGCAGAAGGTAAACCGCCTGCCCGCTAACCTCCCGTGTCCCTGTGCTAGACAAAGTAGTCCCGACGCCCCCCCCCACCTTCCACACACCTCTCCCCTTCACCTTCACGCTCTCTCTTGGCCTAGCTAACTCCACCGTGGGCGTCTCGTCTCTTCTCAAAGACTGGTTGACCTCATCCTGCTCTCATGTGGTTGGCTGGTGATGGTGGTGGACTTGGTGGTGATGGTGGTGATGGTTGCATCAGTGGTGTTGTTCATCTGTCTGTCCGTCAACCCATGCTAAGCTGCATCTTTAGTTTATGTTGAAGGCTTTTTTTTTCCTAGTTCAAATTTGTTTTCATTTCAATTTCTAAATTCAAAATTTCCAAATCTAATTTAAAAAAAGCTAATACCTACACACCCTTTTGTAGCGGGGTTGCATTCCATTGTCTTGCTAGCAATGACAGCATATTCCATGCTTTACAGTAGAAGTAGTGTTGCAGTCTAACCTAGCTGTTGAAAATCAGTGAGTATTGCACACAAACGTTGGGTCATTGGGTTAATTTTTGAGGTGAGGTCCAGGTGGACTAACACTATGGTCATCCCTGCTCCTCTGTGCTCTTGTGTTTACATCAACTGTCCTAACATGTCCTTAACATTGCGTTTATACTCCCACAGCTCACTTTGGTTATTTTCTTGGGGAATGTTTATGGACCTGTCTTTATACATTTGGAAAAAGTAACATTTAACGTTAAATATTTAAAAGTATGCTATCATATCTATTTTTTATTTTTTGCCTGAAGATGCAAAAGCTGGTGAAAGCTGCCAGGGAGGGCACCAAAGACGGCCTTGAGAAGACCAAAGCTGTGGTTAAAAAAGGACGCTCTTTCATCAAGACCAAGTCCTTCTGTCACGGTACGAACAGCGGTAGACCACGCGCAAGTGCATGCGTGCACTTCTCTATTCTTCTCTACTGCTCTGGACAATAGTGTCAAGAGTGTTTCTGTAGTGTTTTGTTTATTTTGGCTTGACCCTGGCCTCCACTGTGTGTATGACAGAGAGGAAGTCGGCCTGCTTTGAGGATGAGGAGACGGAGCTCTTCATCGAGGTGGACTGTTTTAACGTTGAGCCAGTGTTAGGCCCCGCCCCAGAGGGCCTGTCGCAGCAGCAGGTACCCAGCATGCACTTGCAACCCCAAAGCCACATTAGCCACCAATGGCACATGCAAATGTTCTGCTTGTTGGCTTGCTTGCTTGCTTGATTGCTGTGTGTTTTCCCACAGCTGGTGAGAAGGTGTATATTGGGCTCGATACTAGAGAGTGAGAAGAACTATCTGGATGGCCTGAAGAGGATATTAGAGGTAGGAAATGTTTAAGAGAAACCGAAACACTTGAATTAAGGACTGCTTCTAAAAAGTCGCCATTGCCAATTATGTCTATAAATCACTGTCCATAATTCAAGTCGCTGCTCTGATCCCACAGCAGTATGAAAAGCCGCTGTCTCAGGTTGAGCCGAGGCTACTGAGCGACAGGAAGCTGAAGATGATCTTCTACCGGGTCCGCGAGATCCTCCAGTGCCACTTCCTGTTCCAGATCGCCCTGGCCAGCCGCGTGGCCGACTGGGACAACCTTGAGATGATCGGAGATGTCTTTGTGGCGTCGGTGAGCCCATACTGAAGTCTGAAGCGCGTGGTTTAGCGCTGATGACGTTGCCTATGGACGGCTAACTAAAGATTGTTTACACATTTCTCACACTGTAGGAATTTACGGTATGTTAATTTCTGTCAGAAATCACTCATGTCATAGATTTAACCATTTATTGCATGACATGGTAATACACTATAGTTTGCTGTAGGATTTAAAGCATGACATACAGATGTCAGATACAGTAGAACAACATTTGACAACAGGGAGCATTAATATACAATCCCCCCCATGGGGTACCTCAGTTATCTCAACCCATTGTGTAGGTAACACACAATACAGAGCAGAACCAAAGCAGGTGGAGGCTAGGGTGGTGGTGGGTGAAATCCAGCTCAGCACTCAACTTCGCAGAGAGTGTGTGTGTGCGTGAGATGGAAGGTCTTAAATTGACCGCTTATCAGTGTAGGTGCATTTGATTGGACCGCGTTAGCTGTCAGCTGATGACTAGACTCATCCCCGCCAGAACTAGCTACGCCCATAAAGGGCATATGCAGTATTTCACTACACGTGTGCAATAGATTCACCATAAACAACATCCGTCCAGCCATCTGTACATCCCAAAAAATATGCAAATGTAAACCCGAACATCATGCTCAAAATCCCCCAAATGATCATCGTAAAATAAGGATCACTTGCTGTCAGACACGCATACACACACACACATACGCTTGCGTGCACAGAGCTGCACTTATCCCCTCCATAGGATGTACTCCACCCTTGTCTGTCCCCCCAACCGCTAACCAACGACTCCATCCTTGTGCTCTTTAAAACAAAAACACATCAGCCCACAGTCCCATCTGTTGCTTCACATCCGACTGGTCGTCAGTACCCTCGCCGGGAGAGTGGCCCCTGGCTTCACATCAGACCGCTAAGTTGTGACTCGCATGCAGGCTGGCTCCACTGCCTTGAACTCCAACCCCTGAGCTCTTTATTTTACCTGTTTCACACGTGATTTATCCACCCGTGTGTGCGTGTGCGTGTGTGTGTGTGTGCATGTCACTAGTAGCGGAACAGCACTCAGTACTCAACAATCGCCTCTTAATACATCCAAAATGCATCAGATTTTACTTCCATTCCCTGTGTGTTGTATTGAATGTATGTATTGTATTTGTGTGTGTGTGTCACCAGTTCTCCAAGTCCATGGTGCTGGACGCCTATAGCGAGTACGTCAACAACTTCAGCACAGCCATGGCGGTGGTGAGGAAGACCTGCGCCGCCAAGCCCAGCTTCCTGGACTTCCTCAAGGTCAGCATGGAGGATGCACACACACACACACACACACACACACACACTCTCATAAATACACACACTCGCTTAAATACACACATGCATAAAAATACATACATACACACACACTAGCATAAATAAACACACACACCATATGAAAGTTATTTTGTAAAACATCCAATCAGACCCAGCCAAAGATGTTTCATTTGACAATGGTAGGTAGTTGTACTTGAGTGTTAAAGTGTGGAGTATGAGTCGACATCTTGCTCATCCTCATGTCTGTTGATGCCTGTTGCTACACCAGACCATCCCTAGCTGGGTCCAAACATCCCTCACCGCTCAACATTTAGTTTACTATTTTTGGTTCACAGTTTAGTTGCCTTACCATTTGCAACCATATATGTTCTTCCACTAATTAGGATTACAAGTTGGGTAAAAGTTGACCATTTCGGACACGGTGTCTGTATCTAGTTTTTGACCATGTACAACTAACCATAGCCTCTCTCTCTGTATCTCCCCTCAGCATCGCCAGGAGACCAGTGGCGACCGCGTGACTCTGTACGGACTGATGATGAAGCCCATCCAGAGATTCCCTCAGTTCATTCTGCTCCTCCAGGTACAGGGTGGTGCAGGGGGTCACTTGTTCAACTAGGAAGCAGCATTCAATGAGCACATCTACAGCATACACATACCCCTTTTCCACCAACGCGAACCTAGTTCTAGAGCTGGGCTGGTGCTACTGCCGGTTCGCAGTTGGTTCAACTTGCAAACCTTCTTTGCGAACCGGTTTGCTTTTCCACAGGCTAGAAAGTCACGTCACTACGTCACTGTATACGTCTCCACTTTCCCAGAAACACTAGCGCCAACTTCAAGCACAATAACAACAACTGGACTACACGTCTATTTACAAATGTTGCTCCTGGCTTTGTGAGCCTACATTGGCATCCAAACACAACTGGTACAACACGTGTGCTGTTTCATAAGAAAATAATAAATGCACATGGAGCACCCAGTTGAACAATGCTTTATTAACTCTCTCTTTCTCTTTCTCTCTCTCTCTCTCTCTCTGTCTCTTTTTTGGTCTCTGTTTCTTTCTCTTTCTCTTTCTCTTCCTTTCTCTCTCTGTCTCTGTCTCTGTCTCTGTCTCTCTCGATCTCGATCTCTCTCTCTCTCTCTCTCTCTCTCTCTCTCTCTCTCTCTCTCTCTCTCTCGAGTTGGTGCCGCCTCTCTCAAACCATTTTTCCTGGCCGAGAGTCAGTTCTTTGGCTGTCAAAACGCAAAGAACTGATTCATGATAAGGCAACGGCACTGCAAAACGGACTCTCAAACTGCAGGACAGAGGACTATGTACAATGGCCAGCAGGGGGAGCACCTAACACATGAGCGTTAACTATATAGTTTAAGTAGCTGTGAATGTCTCTTCACTAGAAGGGAGATGGATTTCAGGAAATGGCTCCCTCAGATCTCTTCTTTCTGTCACATAGTTTCCTTGCAAATGTCTTCAATAATTCAATGCAGTGTACCTTTGATACCTTGACTTGTGGTTGACATGAGCAAATGAGCCCGTCAAATGAGGTAATTTCTATGTTATTACTTTTAATGGTCAAAAGACTAGCCAGTGAGTTCAGATTCCCCACATTATAATCACTCCAGTTCAAACAGTAAATAATGATTTTGTTTCTGAATCATGCCAAATATCAAAACAAACTGAAACTCCTGGTAATTGTGCTCTTCAAGAAGAAGACCGTTTATGAAGGAATAGTTTTTCAGGACTTTTCATCCAGTCATGTCTTACACCGTGTGTATATGTATATGTGTGTGTGCGCGTGTGTGCGTGTGTCACCAGGACATGCTGAAGAACACGCCAGTGGGCCACAGCGACCGGCTGCCCCTGCAGATGGCGCTGACGGAGCTGGAGACGCTGGCGGAGAAGCTGAACGAGAAGAAGAGGGAGGCGGACCAGCGCTGCGAGATCAGACACATCGCCAAGGCCATGAACGAGCGCTACCTCAACAAGGTCCCACATGCATGCACGCACGCACACACAGCACACATGCACACGTGCACATGGGCATACACAGGCACGCGCACACAGACACACATACATGCACACGTGCACATGCACGCAGGCACACACACACACACACACACACACACTGTAATCAATATCTTATTTTTTTATTGTTTATGTTTATTCCATTCAATACTTCAGTACAATTTTCAAAAATTAGGTCACAAACATAAGTTCTTGGTTTTGGAAAAACGAAAACACTAAGCACCAAACGCCAAAACGTTTGCACATGCACACACACACACACACACACACTGTAATGAATATCTGACTACTACTAATCAATACGTCTACTAATACGTTTTACTACCATGTATTTTTAGTTTTTTTTAATTGATTTTATTGATTGTTTATTCCATTCAATACTTCAGTACAATTTTCAAAAGCAAGGTGCACAAATTATTAATCATGATTTTAGCACACCAAGCACCAACACCAAACCTTTGAACCTTTTTAAACACCTTGTGACCATCACCTTAAGAGTTTGTTATTCTTCTGTGTGTAATGCCTGTGGTGTAACGTTATCTCCCCCTGAGACCACCCCCCTCCACCCTTATGGTAAACACGTGGAGTGGGGCTTGGGGGTGGGGTGACACATGTGTCCACACATGTACCACAGGGGCCGGTTAGCTCAGTTGGTTAGAGCGTGGTGCTAATAACGCCAAGGTCGTGGGTTCGATCCCCGTACTGGCCACGTGTTTTTCGTTGCCTGGCGGGCAGGTGTAGGTTGTAAAATAACGCTGCCCTAGGAGATGATAGATAGTAGATAGGTTGACAGGAAGACTGCACTGCTCTCTAGCCACATTCCTAGAAGACATCAATACTAACTTCTTCCAATAATTCCCCAAAATCTTTCCTCAATTCTGTTAACGTGTCAGTCTTTAATTATCTGCGTCATCATTATTTTCTCAGCATGTACTGTATATTTTTGTAATATATTTAGATTTGTAGATATATTTTTGTTGAAATAGCTTATAGTCAGTTGTACTCATTTCCAACATTAAAACAAGTTAACATTCACCATAACGTTAATGTATCTTGTATCTACATTTACATCAACAGAGGTCCTGTTGACACGACGACTCATCAATCATTGTATCACCCACTGATCCCATCCTTGTTCCGTTCTTTAGTATCAGTCATGTATTTTTTCACGTATTATAGACGTCTTTTGATACGTCCTAGAAACAGTTTGTAAAGTGAGAAACCATCGAGAACAGTCAAAGTACAAATTCCTGGTGTTCAATCATTCAAAGAGATTCTCCCTGTATCAGTGTGTGGGAGGCATATCACAGATAGCGGCTTCACATGCTCTGCCAAGTGCTCTTTTCGTTCTCAACAGAGTAGTATTTTTAGAGCCCGTCATGGCACACCATGTGCTGAGAAATACTGCATCATCTCCCCGAGAAAAACTCATTATTTATCCATTTGTATATCTGCAAGCCTCCCTGTGTTATCTGCATGGAAACACATGGGAGAGCCATGCATGGATATTTGGGGGGGGCTACCATTATAAGAAAATTAGTTTGTGGAGTGTGTCGTCTGGTTGATGGCTGGTTTAATCTGTGTGCACCGATTAGCCCAATGCACCACAGGTGTGCAGCCTCAACCGGCCCCAGCGTCTAACACAGTCTGACATGGGCGAGGTGCGGATGCTTAAACCAGCTAGTTCACGCTGTTCTTGTAGTTGAACACTCTGACGTTGACCTCAAGACCCCTGAACCCCTCCAGCTCCTGAGCAATGGCAGCCGCCACCTGATTCGCTCCGACGACATGGTGGAGACGGTTTACAACGAGCGCGGCGAGATCATCAAAACCAAGGAGCGTCGCCTCTTCCTGCTCAACGACGTGCTCATGTGCGCCACGCCCAACATCCGGTACGAACCCCCTCAAATGGGCATGAAGTCCCTCCTCATACTTACACTTTATCCAGTGATGAGCATAAAATATAACCCATCTGCCATGTGATATTTCCTTTTTATAAACGGTTACCTGTTCTGTAATCTGTAGGAAGTGAACATGCACACACACACACACATTTCCTGTCCATACATATGTATGGACAGGAATTTGGTATGCTATTTGGTATGCTAGCTCATTTGTCTGGTGTGGCAAGTTGAGCTAACTGATCTACTTTCCCCCCAGATGCAGCCAGGACGGCAGCGGGAGCGGCAGCGGCAGCGCCCCCCAGGGACACAAGTTCCTGCTGAAGTGGAGCGTTCCCCTGGGCCTGGTCGACGTGGTGGAGTTCGGCTCCAGCGAGGACGTGCCGGACACCGGCCGCCACCCGGCCACCCACCACCACCACTCCGGGGAGAAGATGGTCATCAACGCCAAGCCAAGTATGACACCATCCTAGCCGCCACTATAATATGTTGTCCATTGGCCCAGTGTCTACTACAGTGTCTCATAGCCTTTTCCCCTCTACTTTCCTACCTGAGCTGCTGTGGTGGAAAATTCCACGTCCATAAATTCCTGTGAGGGTTTTGCTCCAGATATTGAAGGGAGTTCAGCTCTCCAAAGACTTGGGCAGGATTTATTTTTTATCCTGCAGTGGACCTGGACTTTCTATAACCTCTGCTGTAACCTCATCTCTGGCTGCAGACACTGACTGAACTTAGGGGTCGGGTGACCACAGCGGTGGTGGTGGTTCACAGGGGCCTGGTTAGCTCAGTTGGTTAGAGCGTGGTGCTAATAACGCCAAGGTCGCGGGTTCGATCCCCGTACTGGCCACTCAGCTTTTGCAGCTTTGTAGGGTGCTGCTGGTAAACACGCACTGCTAGTAGTAAGCATGTGAAACTTGCAAGTTGACGAATGAGCCCTCTGGTTTCTCCTAAAGACAGTAACTGCCCTGCAAGAGCCCCAAATTTCCTAACATCAGTGACCTCAGTCTTTCCACCCCCACCACCACCACTCTCCGCTCCACGTGTCACATGAGGCTGCTCAGCCCCAGAGCCACAACTGGACCGGGTCATTTGTGGTCTGGTTTTTATTCTAGGCTCATTTGTGTCTTGTGCACACACCTGTGTGTGTGTGTGTGTGTGTGTGTGTGTGTGTGTGTTCGTGCGTGTGTGAAGTTAATGGAAGCCCGTGGCGGGTTCCGGTGGTCTCGGTGCTTTGATGTTGTCTGGCGTGCGGCCCGTCAACAGGTTCGGCCAGACAGAGCTGAGGTCAAAGCCTCCCATTTTCTATTGCCCGTGACCGTGGGCTAGAATTACCACCAGTCAATTACACGCAAAAGCTCTGACCTCTCTCTCTCTCTCTCTCTCTCTCTCTCTCTCTCTCTCTCTCTCTCTCTCTCTATGGCTTTCTATGGCTTTGCCTCTCTCTCTCTCCCTTTCTAACCCTGCCTGTCTCTCTCCTTTTCGAACCCTGCCTGTCTCTCTGTCTCTGACTAGTGTTCAGTACTGTTTAGGTGCTGCTGCCAGGGTTCCATTGGGTTGTATGCAGCCAGCAGGAGCTGTGATATTTGTCTTTCCGAATGCATTGAGACCGGTCCGGTGTTGGCTGTATATGGCAGCCCACAAACAATGATAGGAGAAGAGAGACTAGCGTGTAGCGCTGGCCGGATTACATCATTTCAAGCTTCAGTTAGTCGATAGATATTTTCTGAGTGAATATTCGAATATTCAGAGGGAAAAAAAAGTGCGTATCTTTCCCTGCCTGAATCGGAGCGGGTGGAGACCACTGCTGGAAAACCACGTTTTTATCTACTGATTGTTTTTCCTTTTCATTTCTACAGTGTTATTTTAGTAACACCAAAAGCAAAACCACAATATCACGTGGGCTTGCTGCGTGGACATCAGTGGCTTTCAGATCCACTCATCGGTCCGAGTTCAACTCGATTACAGCATGGCTTCAATGTAGCAAATAGGTTCTTTGAAAATTTTGCAAAGTTATGATGAATATGAAGCTCAGATCTGGGTGAACGGGGCGTTTCATTTTCTTTTGCTTCAACTGTACCGTATTTTCCGCACTATAAGGCGCACTTAAAAGCCTTTAATTTTCTCAAAAAACGACAGTGCGCCCTTATAATCCAGAGCACCTTATATATGGATTAATTCTGGTTGTTATGGCTACCGTAGTCAGGAGCGTCACAGAGTAATACACGTGCTTCACCATAATATTACAGTGTGTGTGTATAAAGACCCCAAAATGGCCCTGTCAAGACACACGCTTACGACGCGGACTTCAAACTGAATACGCTAACGTTTGATTTGGCGATATCAGACTGTGTTTTTTTTACGTGTTACAACTGAACAAGGTTGGGAAGTTATTGTGAATACGCTCATTAACATTTGAACAATGTTGAGAGTTATTGTGAACGTGTTTAATAAAGTCTGACTGACTGACTTATCTGACTGTTTTGTTTCGCTTAATGCGCCTTATAGTCCGGTGCACTTTATATATGAAAAAAGTTCGAAAATAGACCATTCATTGACAGTGCGCTTTATAATCCAGTGCTGCCCTATAGTGCTGGAAAATACTGTATTTGACAGGCTGTGCTCTGTGCAATGGATCACTCACAGCCATTGAAATTGTAGGCAAACGGAGCTATGCCATTTAGGGCTAAAACAGGCCGCAAGCTAGTCGGCCCCAAGCCATCAGGTCCTAACAGGTGAAGGCATGTTCAAGATCTGCCTGCAATGTCCTATTTACTCCACCATAGTCATAAAAGAGTCATATCTGGTGGATGTGGATGATAATGTGAGTAGATGTGACCAATAGGGCAACAACTGTGGCTGTCGTGTGGGTAAAGCCTGTCATGGGGGTTATGGCTATAATGGCCTGTCATAACAATGTACAAAAATAGTCGGCTGAAATTATGTTATTTATATATATATAGAGTCGTATGTGGAGCAAGGGTAATTTTGCGTGCGTGGGTGGTACAGGAACAATGGCTTCCGTGGGTGTGGGTGTGGGTGTGGGTGGGTGTGTGTGTGTGTGTGTGTGTGTGTGTGTGTGTGTGTGTGTGTGTGTGTGTGTGCAGGCGTGGGCGGTGCAGGAACTTTTGACAAGTGGAAAAACAATGGCTTCCACAGTCCACGGTGTTCAGCCAAAAGCAGCTCGGCCACTAGCCTACTCAGCCCATCCAGCATGATGTCACCTCCAGCCGCCGCTCCAAGCTTACCTCACCCCGTTTATACACTTCATGGTGATGACAGACCACCTTTGGACAAGTGCTCGTTGATCCCCGCCAAGCCTTTTATGACGTTGTTTATTTTTGTTTTGCAGCGTAGACCTGTTGTGTGTCATCATCAGACGTTCAACACCAGGACGAGAGGAATAGGGCAGCGATGACTCGGTGTGTTGTTGTCTCGGGGACGTCCCAGGTTATTCCCAAACCTGGCTAGGGGATTTGGAGCCGCCACAAAGGGCCATTGTGGAGGTTGGAGCCGGGGAGAAATGGCTTCTACAGAGGCCCCTCTCAAGCCCAGGGCCAGGGGAGTCTCGTCAGTTTCGGCTGTGGTGTATACGTAGGCTAGCCGCTAAAGTAGCTCTGTCAAGCTTTTGAGCTGACTTTGTTAACACCTTTCTTTCTCTGTTCACCAAATATGGTAATGGAGAAATGTCTGTCTTTTTACTTTGGGGATTTCTTACCCAAAAAAAGGAAAGGAAAATTGTTTGTATCAAAACACTTGAGTATTCCTGTGACTAGATTTATCTTAACTTAATTAGCTTGATTGGCGAAGAGCATTAGCAGTGGATAAATTAGCAGTCACAGTTTAGCATTTTCCACCAAGCTCCATCACACAGGGCTAGACAACACAAAGAATTGCAGTGCATACTAATGTTATAGTCCAATATGTATACCTATGATTTGAGTAACTGAAGCGACCAACTGAAGCGCCATCAAACTGATACACTATAGTCGGCTTACTGTGGTAGGTTTGTTTGTGTGTATTTCTTCCTGCGCGTATGCAAACAAACATATCGGTTGTAGCATCCATGCTGGGAAGAAAGTCTATGAGAATGACTTTCTCTGTGCAGTAGTGGAGCACCTGATGCATACCAAGTGGTTTGTATGGAGGTACAACTCGCAGGACTGAGGTTTCCCTGAGTTCCCTGTTAGGCAGCCATCTAATGCACGGGGGGGGGGGGGGGGGGGGGCACTGCGTTGCCATGGTGCTGAAACAGTGGCTCAACTCAGTGGCTATTGTAGGACAAAAAGGAAGAGGAAAGCCAGCAAGAGCGAGAGAGAGAGAGAGAGAGAGACGTAAAGTGGGAGCAACACAGGCAGAAACAGAGGGCGCTGCAGGCTTCTTGTTCCACAACTCTCATTCAGCTGAACCCTTCCTTCCTTATTTCCTAGTTCCCTTCCTTTGTTCCCCCTTCTGTACAGGCGGTTGGAGAATGCAGAATACTTACATGTGTAATATATGTGGATGTAGCAGTTGAGTCTCAGTCACTTTTCGCCGTTTCTTCTCGCCTACTTTGCGTTTGGCTGTGGATCAGCTTACTCCCAACCCGCCGAGATTCCTTAGTGTGTGTGTGTGTGTGTTACACAACCACACACAGAAGCAGTGGTGAAAGCCTGTGCTAACTGTGCAGAACTGTGCAGAGCTGTCCTGCTGTACTTATTGATGAATCTGGCTTCTTTGAGCCAAGTCTGTCTGATTGTCAGTGTAAATCAGCCGACTCGTTAAATGGTCTCGTTCTGCTGCCTGCTGTCATCATGCAGCAAGTGATCGTATCAGGGGAGGCACACCTCCAGTCTCTAGACTCCAAAGGTTCCCTCTGGTTATTGTGAGAGCACTGAGTGCACACACACACACATACACACACATCACTATTGATCCTATGCCTTCATGCATACGTTGTGCACAGAGCTACAAATCCTGTGAAAATATCTCTGTAACTGCCAGCAAGTCCAATGTCGTTTGTGCCACCAATCTTTGATTTCTTTCTTAAAAGATGATATCAACGTTGTCATGTTGAGATAAATATTATTACATTATTTGATTTATTTACTCTTATTTCAGTAGTGATTGCTGTTGTTTAGTCAAGTGTGTGTGTGTGTGTAGGCAAGCTGTACATGGGTCCAGGCCAGCTGTACCAGGACCTGCAGAACCTGATCCACGACCTCAGCCTGGTCAACCAGATCTCCAGCATGATCGGCAGCCTCAAGGGAATCTACCAGGTAGAGATGCACTCCTATAGAAACGCTCACACGCTGCTCAAATTCCGCCTTGAGGAAATATAGGAAATGTCTTCCTATTAAGTCTAATTCATGAGTGAAAAAAAATGCTCATAAAAGAAATATATTCATAAGCCAGACAGAAGTGGACAGAAGCAGACTTTCTCCTGCGTGGCTTCCAAGGACTTTTTAACTCCCATCCATCCAGCTCCTAACTCGGGTTTCCATGGAGCCTGGGCTGCCTGCTAGGCGTATTATGTCTGAGCACATGGAATGTGCCAGCGTGGACTGTTTGACTTAAGAAAGTCACCCACCCCCTCCAACACACACACACACACAGGCACACACAAAATCTACTGATTTGAGGCCATTCATGCCTGTCATGTCAATCTGTGGTGACCACACACACACACACACACACTGTCATATAGACACACGCAGTCAAAAACTCATATAGACACACACAGTGGCGTAGTGTAGGGTAGAGAAAGGGGAGTGTATGGGGTGAATGTTTGTGCTGGCAGGGGCTGTCAGAAACACGGCAGAGTTTAGATGTACACAGAGAACACACTGAGAGACATGTCTTTTATACAATAGACAGAGAGGGGCCGGAGGGGGGGGGGGGGGGGGGGGGGGGGGGGGGGGCTGAAATTGATGGAAAGATGTGCCAGAAGGGTACTCTGGAGCAAGTCGATGGGAAGCAAGCGTCAGCACCCCTGAATAATGAATATCTGGGACAAAATGGCCTAAAAAGATTGTGGTTCATTTTTTAGACTTACATTTTCCTTTTTCCAACAAGTTAAAAATCCACCAGTCCGCCAACATTTATCCACCGTCCACTTTGTTTACGGTTGCCATGGTGTTGCCCCCCCCCCCCCCCCCCCCCATCTACATGCCCTCCTATCTTACAATTCTCTCTCATCTCTCTGCTCTCTCTCACCCTTTACCCCTCACATCTCCCTTGGCCCTCTCCATCTCTCTCCTTCCTCTCCCTCCGTCTCTCTGTGGGGTGCTGGGTGGCGCAGAACGTGAACCCCACCGTGGCCCAGGACTGGGTGTCGGGTCTCCAGCGACTGATCCTGAAGAAGGAGGAGGAGATCAGGGCTGCCGACCGCTGCAGGATCCAGCTGCAGCTGCCTGGGAAACACGACAAGTCAGTTGAACTCATTGATTAGCCCCAGCAATCACATGCCTGCAAGCCAACATACCTACACACACACACACACACACACACATTTAAACACAAAGACATGTTTACTCACATTAAAAGGCAAGTCTATGACGTGTTCTTTATTTATTTTTTTGCAATAACATTGCAATAACGACAGTTTCAATCACCCCCCCCTCCCACCGCCCCCTTCCTTCTGCTCTTGTGATGTTTGTCGTTTCTGTGTGTGATGTATTAACTGGGGTTTCATCTACCGGTGCTAATATAAGACACAAATCACAGACGGACCAGAATATTTCCCTCCCCCCACGTGTGGACATCCCAAGGCTAGTGGCGACACAGCTGTTACTTGCACAAGTGTCTGAACCACACACAGACTGACACCCCACACACACACACACACACACGCACACACACTGTTATTGTCTGCATATTGGCCCCCAAGCGTCCACCTTGAACTTGTTTACTCGCACTACTGCCTCCCTCACTGTAACAGTATCTCCCCCTCTCTGGCCCCTCTCTCCCTGTCTCTCTCTTTCTGTCTCTTTCTCTCTGTCTCACAATTTGGGCAACTATAGGTATGTGAGACAATCAGAATGAAATAAAGAAGCACTCACTTACACCCGCCTGGAAACCTAGTAATCCAGTATGAGAGTTTTGGGACATTAGCTGCCCAATAATAAAGGAAATGAGGTGGACTTAGTCAGCCCTCTGACCTGGTCCTTTTTCTGTTCTGTCTCTCCATCTCTTATTCTCTCTATTTGTGTCACTCCTGCTTCTCTCATCTGTATCTCTCCTTCATCGTCTGGTTCTCTTTTTTTTCCTCCCCCCTCTCTCTTTCTGATTTCACTTCCTCCTCCCCGTCACTCCATTCACCTGGTGTGGCTGAGTGTAGCTAGTTTTAGCCAGATTATACACGGTTATGTTTGGCATCACAGCTGTGTCTCCCTTCATTCCCTTATCCCAAACCCATGCCAGGTCTTGCCATGAGCAGTTGGGACAGCTCAGCCACCCGCTCCCCACCTTGGCACGCATAAACATACACACACGCACACACACTCCTTTAAATCCATAATTGGACACTGACTTTAATTTATCATCATTAGCTGAGCAGATGATGAACTCTATGCACGCACACACACACACCTGTTGCACTCCTCAGACCAGGCCTATTTTCATACTGTCAACATGTTGTGGCCATCGGTTGCCATGATACTAATTAGTTTGACTCTGTATTGGATCTGTCTCATCAATACAGCTATCACGATAGCTGAAATTACAAGTAGTAAAAGTAATGCTGATGATGGGTAGACATTAGGGATGCACCGAATATTCGGTAACCGAATATATTCGGCCGAATATTGCAAAAAAAGCAACATTCGGTATTCGGTGGAATGAGTGAAAAACAAGGCCGAATATGTATATTAAATATTAGCGGCACGTTTTAATGACGCAAGCAAACAACGTGCAGTGACGCGGCGCATTTTACTGACACAATCAAAGAACGTGCGGGGCGGGAATAAAAAAAAAAGGTGCCGGATCCACCGTCGGAGGTGCCGGATCCGACGTCGGAGGTGCCGGAACATGTTCCGGCGTGTTCCGGCCCAAATTAAGCCCTGTGTATAAGTGTATGAGGTTACAAGCACACTTATTGCAATTTACTTGAGCCTTCTGTTTACATTATTAGCCTACTGTGACTAAGTAGACTTGTGCCAAAAGGACAATAATTCATTTGTTGTGGGTTTATCCACTTTTATGCACTTCTTTGTTCTTTTGGGAATGCACTTCTATTCAAATATTCAAATGCCAGAATATTAAATAAACATTTATTTTGTTTGAAAATCATGTCTAAATATGTATTTTATTTATGCAATTTTTTTTAATATAAATAATGAAAAACTTAACCACATTCGGTATTCGGTATTATTCGGCCAAAAATGTTCTATTCGGTGCATCCCTAGTAGACACAACTCTACTCTCTACTTAACACCTTTCCTGGCACCTCAAGAACATCTCATAGGATTTGTGTAAATTGCTCGACTCGATGTTGAAGGTTCTCTGCCTCTTCGGTTCTTTCTGTTTGCAGGACGGGCAAACCTACGTACTTCAACGCAGTGTTCAACACCTTCAGCCCGGCCATCAAGCAGTCGTGGATCAGCAACCTGCAGATGGCCAAGCTAGCGCTAGGTACTTCACAACTTCACACCCACTGTTTCTCCAAACTTTCTCCTCCCGATTTGATGAATTTGACGATCCTGTCCCTTCCATCTTATGGTTTCTTCTTGTTTTTTCTTCTTTCTTTTTTTCTACGTTTGTTTTTCTGTTGTTGTTCGTTGCCAGGTTTGAGGGGTGCTATAATAAAGTTAATCTGTGGGACTGTGAAGCCTCCCGGAAACTATCCCCGTGATAATGAGCGACGATTAACGAGCTACATAGTGATTATTACTTGACTGCATCGTCTTGGCTGTTTCCCCTGCTTTGCTTCCACTCGATCACACAGAGGAGGCCCGTCGCTATTCAGCCGTCCTATATTTGTCTGTGGGATGATGCATGCTTCCTGTGTGGCTTTGTTCTAAATGCAGAGCTGTTCTTAAATGGGATTCACTTAGCATCCAGTGCTCATTCAGCGAGCTTTGGACACCAAGGGAATACTGTTTTTTTGAGAATCCAGCTGGCGTTGTATGCGGATTGAAAGATTATGAACTATGACCAAGATGCCTGTAGTGGTCTTAAATTGATCCAAATATCTAAATTAAAGATTTAAATGTGTGTGTGTGTGTGTGTGTGTGTGTGTGCGTGCGTGCGTGTCAGAGGAGGACAATGTGCAGGGCTGGTTCTTTGCAGAGGATGATGTGAGTCAGATCAAGAAGCAGAAACATCCTCTGCTTCTTCGCCAGATGCCAGTTGTCATGTCCAAGCTGCAGGAGTTCAAGGTACACACACGCCACACACACACACCACACACACACACACACACACACCACACACACACACACACACACACATTATGTCCAAGCTCTAGGGGTTCAAGGTAGCACACATCCTTAAGGATTTGCTCCACATGGAGTGGAGCAACACACACCTCTTCCTCTTCCTCCACAGGGATGCATACACTAACCCTACTTCCACACCGTTACACTTAGACTTACAAAAACACCCCTCACACTTACACTCTTCCTCCAAGCTCCATGAGGTCATTGTTGCTCTATTGTTCTCCACACACACACACACACACACACACACACACACACACACACACACACATCCTTCTGTAGCAACTGATCCTCTTCCTGCCCCAGGTGGAGTGTGCGGTCCACAACCCCGAGCCCCACATCAACACAGAGAGCACCGCGGACAGCCCTGCCCTGGGACACGGCTGCGTCTGGGTCAGTCCTCTTCTACATAGGACAAGCTGTGCATGACAGTTTGACGACAGTGGTGGGAAAGTGAAATACTCACTCAGAAAGTGTAGGGGTGCCCAATCGCAAAAATAGCAGTTCTTACATTTTGCTGCTTAAAAAAAATTATAATATATGAAATGTCCTGTAGAAATAGTGAGCTTGACATTTCTTTTTTTTAAACCATAGCATTATTTTTACTCGCCTCTGGCTATTGCATTGTATTTACAGCTACGTTTCCATTAACTGTTCCAGATCTTTGCTTTGTATTGTGGTTTATAAAATAACAGCTACTTTGCCAGCCGGTATAGGTGCTAAATGAATAATTACATGGCAGCTACTTGGCTAAAGTACAGGATCAATCAATGCAGTCTTTTGAGCGTCTATCTTTGAAGCCCATTTCACCTGTGACTGTTAAATTGGTAAGTGTTGTGTAGGTCATGCATTTTGTGGCTGCTTATATTGATTATCCAGATTCTGTTATTTTCTTCCTTGAAAGAGAAAAAATATTGTTGAACTTTGACAGCAACAGGTACTATAATTACTTCCTACCATCCCTTAAGAACCACAGCCAGTACCACCTCTTGATTGTGTTTCTCACCCTAATGGTAGAACATTTCTGTCTAAACACCAACAGCTGTGTGACTAGGGGGGTGCCTATATAACATGCAGTGCCTGCATCTTATTGTTGATCTTGAAGAAAGGCCTGGAGGGGCCTAAACGTTGTCCAAATGAAAGAGCAATGTGTACGGAGCCAGCTGTGTGCAACACTTTCATCCTCCTTTCAGGTCTACTCCCAGTGATCAGCACCTCACCACAACCCTCGGTGTGTGTTACTTTTCCATTACAGGTTGCGAGCTGCACCAACCAGATGGGCCAGATAGCCATCGTGGCGATGCAGAGCTCCAACCCCAAGGTGACCGAGTGCTTCAACGTGGAGTCCCGCATCCTCTGCATGGCCTACGTCCCCGCGGAGCTGCCGTCCCAGGAGGACGGGGACGCGCCCGCCGAGGGTAGCCGTCAAAGCCCCCCCTGGGCCTGCGGACACCCCCGCGGTCTGCCTGGGCATGGAGGAGGGCAGGTGAGGGGCTTGTAGACTCTTGTAGGCTCTCTGTGATGCGTCGGATGCTCGTCACCGATGCACCAAAGCAACCGCACCGTTTCCCTGAATTTGGTGTTCTGTTCTCTATTCAAATCTTTTTCTATTCAAAGTCTTTATGTGCACATTCATGCAGGGAATGTGTATTTTGAACACTCCTGCCTCCCTTTCAGGGGTCTTATTTCGGCCGCCTCTCTCCTCACTCGGTGTTTCAGTGTTTTTTTGCCGAAGATCTTTACGTGTTGCCTGGGTCCAGAACTTTGAATCTGCCCTCCTCCACCGACTTGGAGAGTTGACTGCTTCTTGTCTGGCATTGTGACATGAAACAGCGGTTTCTCGGTTGAAAAAGCGATTATCCAATGAGCGCTGCGGGGGGACTAACGATTAGCCTAATCAGCGCCCGCTATAAACAAGATAGATGCTGCTATCGAGGCTGTTCTGAATCAAGGTATGTTGAGGCATGTCTTCTCAATATCGCCCAACATCGTAGTTTGTTTTTGCTTCGCTCTACTCCACTCTTAAAACCCCGGCAAAACCAATATGTTGTGTCGACTTAAAATTATGTTAGATTCAGGCGGATACTTTGGTCTCTAGTGACTGGTTAGGGAAAATAGGTTAGACTGGACGCAATGCCAGACTGAAGATGTCAATGGAGTGTAACGGGTAACAATTCTGTCTTATCAGGCTACTTTATGTGCACGTAACATACTGAGTGGGTCTCACGTGTGGTGAAATGTGTCCTCAGTATCATCGTGTACAAGAGCAGCCAGCGGTCCAAGAAGGTCCGCCTGCAGCACTTCTTCACCCCGGACAAATCCACCGTCACCAGCCTGGTCCACAGGAGGCGCTGTCTATACGCTGGTTTGGTCACCGGCTCCGTGGCCATCTACTGCAGACAACAAGGTGTGTGTGTGTTGCACTAAAATGTGAACTTGAACAAAATTTGCTGTGCAGCTCCTAAAACGATACATTTAACATTGCACACAATGTGCAAGGTTTAAATAATAATAATAATAATAATAATAATAATAATAATACAAAATAATAACACAAAAATAATAATACAAAATAATAATTAATAAAAAGAGAAGTGGCATATCAAGAGCTACTATTGCGCCTTATGAAAATATTGTTGCACAGGTACAGATGTTATTGCTCGTTTGGTCATTGTATGGAAATACTATTCTAGTTATTATAAAATAATCAAATAGCTTATAAATAGACCATTTTCAATGGTCTGCCATCATGGTTGTTAACATTTCAGAAGTTTATTGACATTTCAGGAGCCATAATCACAGGAATTATGAGTCTATTATTCTAATGATGTGAAAAGCACAACAACCACATAACGAAACTGACCCAATGAGAAATGGTTGTTATAAAATCAGATTAGGTGCACTATGGCGATCATGGGTGGACCACATTGAATCTGCCATTAAACATTCGCCTATAGCTTAGAGGGAAAAAATGGTGGACAGCGGTCTGCAAGAGAGCGTTGGTTTGGGCCCCAGCCGACCCAATTGGACCCACCACCTGCCCTCGCTCTGACAGGGTCATATGGGTAGCCGTTGAGTCGGAGGCCCAGCAATGCTGTTCACCATAGCACCGGTTGTCGGGGAGAAGCCATTCGGTTAGATGTTGACCTAGTTCAACACACACACACACACACACACACCAGATGATAACGGACACAGCAGAGGAATGGTTCCAGAACTGAACTCTTCGCACCGTCGGTTTTCCCTTCTTCCCCACTTCTTTTTTTTCCCTTTCGTTGTTGTTTTTGTCATCTCTCTGGTCGGCTTTTGTGGCTGCACAAGTGATGGCTCTGTTCCCTCGTCTCTCTCTTGCTCTCCATCGCTCTCTTTCTCTCTTTTTTTCTCTATCTCTTTCTGTTTCTCTCTCTCTTTCTCCCTTTATCTCCCTCTCAATCTCCTATATGGATTAGAGACATAGAGGGTCAGGGAAAGGGAAATCTTGGCTGTCCTGTACGGGGGGGGGGGGGGGGGCACAACTCTCTCTTCCTCACCAGCCAAGCTATTATTTTCCCTGGATGAGACACAGAGCTGCATAGGAATGTTTGGTCCACCTATTTAAGAGTCTCCTTCCACCACATTCCTGTCTCAAAGCTTGCGCGTCTGTCTGTGGTTTCCCTTTATTTCCCATCGGCACATGTCACTATAGACCCATCGAGCGGTGTACATGGGATATAGCACAGAGAAGGGTATAGAATATACATAGTTGTACTGGTTCCCGACATATGAAGATTTATATTAATTTATTATGTTTCTATCTTGTAGACAGAACCTCCATTTATCCAGCTTCGGTACTTGATGATGAATACATAATGTCAGTATTACTCTTCTTCCCCTGGATCGAATCGCCTCCCACGAGAGTCTGTCTGATGCTGCTGCGTGGTTTCCACTGCCCTTTTCCCATTGCTTGTGTTGTTTGTCTGGAGCTTTAGGCTGACATTTGGCGCCGCACGGTCGGGTGACTTGAACAGCCGTAATGCTCCTCCTACAGCGTCCTGTCACTACCTACACTGCGGTTCACACATAAAGGAGACCTGCGGTTGATATCGTGGAAAATTGCCTATAAAATTCCCATGGGCTCGTATTGTTTTACTATCCTGCATTCTGCTCTGGCGGGATTACGCAACACTATCGCAGTAAATATTGATCACCCATGTAAGGGCTCCAGTGGTGTTAGATTTGCCTGTAAATTCTGTAATAACCGGGGGTTATTGGTTATAAAAAATGGAAAATTGCTTTTCCTGAAAATACGGTGGGAAAATTACTAGACATTGAGATTAAAAATGTTGTTCTAAGTAGTTTTCTTCCTAGTCATATGAAACGTGAACCGACTTGTACCTGCTAGTAGGTTACCAACAATGAGTTCCAACAAAAGTTAAACATTTTAAATCTTTTCTCGTCATGTGATACATCCATACAATAACTAAACTATCGCCTGCAAGTGGGTTATTAACAGTCATAATAATAATTACGAGACATCATGAACACATCATGAATAATGATAAATAAAGACAAAGCCCAATATTCATTTAACAATGCCCATTTAAAACAAAGAACAAGAAAGATGTGCAGTAGAAATACCAGCTACAACTACGTAAGCTAGACAATCAACCTGTCCACACAGCCAATAATTAAAGCCCCATACAGCACAATGAACACTTAGCACCAATTATTTGAAATGTTCACGAGTGCTGTTCAGAACAAGTTGTCCCTCTCAAGTTGGAAAGATATGGTCTATAATTTGAAACACGGAGTAACTGAAACAAAGAACTTGAGGAGCCTGTGCGAAGACCTGCGTGTTTGTATACTGTTGTGTGTGTGTATGTTGTGTGTCCCTGTGTGTAGGGTGTGTAGAGTGACTCGGCTCTCTGGTTGTGTTGTCGTGCAGCGTCATGCCACTCGGTGGTAGGCATGGCGTGCCGCCTGGCCTCATTCTGCCATGTCTGCTGTCGTCTTCAGCAACACAAACAGCCAGGGAGAGAGAGAGAGAGAGAGAGAGAGTATTGTAATGACTCTGCAATGGTCGCACTCCCCGCCAGATGGACCTCATGGAAAAAACAACCTCAATTGTTTCTTTCTGCCTGTTTTTGTTTTCAGTTATTTCTCACTGCAGGTTTGGTGTGGGTTTCGTATTGGTGCAGTGCTGCAAATCAGATTTCTCTCTGGCTCTGGTTTAAATGTTGCAGCAATATATTATGAACACTCAACCACACACAGACAGAGAGACACACACACCTACGCACGCACATGTATTCAAATGCACCATTGTGATGGCTTTGTTCCGTCATTGTCACAAAGGAATGTTGCAGTACACAGCGCTGGGTTGGACTAGGGTCAATCACACACACATACACACACACACACACACACACAGCTGCTTTCACATCGCTGTCCACTCTTCTTTTCCTTATGCTTACCCCTCTCACGTGCACAGCTGAACACACACACACACACACACACACACACCAGATGATAACGGACAAACACACACAGTGTAATTATAACATCAATATGCACAGCAGATTGCAGGTATTACCATTAGATGCTGTCCGCTCCTTGGTGCGAGATTTCCCAATGCTCCCTTTTCACCGCTGCACTCCTGAAGAGGCTCGGCTTTCCTCGCCCTGGCTCCTCTCTCTTCAATAGGCGTCTTTGTGCATCCCATCAGCCCCGACCTCACTCACTTCCACACCAGGGCCCAGATTAGCCAGGCAGGGGGAGTGTGTGTGTGTGTGTGTGGTAGATGTGGAGGTAAAGAGCTTCTTCACTTCCTGCCCAGCTTGGTCCCATTCAGAGCCAGGGAAGTCATTAGGCAAGCGGCCGGGGATCTGACTCACGGCGAGTGACCGCCGTTTCCCCGACTTAAGAGGGAGAGAAAAAATTACAATAATCTGTTCAGTGCTCCGACTCGACACTCAAAAGCGTGGGGATCATGTTTTTTCTAACTCGCCCAGAGATTGTATTTTCCTGTCGTTTTCTATTCCCTAACCGGCCCAATCTTAAGCAGACATTGGCTTTGATGTTGTCTCTGTTTATATATAGTCCTACTGGTGTGCAAGAAGCCATTTAACCAAACCCCCCATGACTGTTAGTCATACAATACAAGCACTTGGCTTCTACGTGCAGCAATTCATGTGTCTCAGAGCAATGTGTTCATCATATTTGACACAGCCCATGATGATGAGCACCATGTGTGTGTGTGTGTGTGTGTGTGTGTGTGTGTGTGTGTGTATGGGCTGTAGCAGGGTCCTTATGACTAACACCTCTCAGCTCATCTATATTCACAGGGAACACAGTAGGTGTGTTCATCAATGACTGCTCTATCCATTGTAGCAGCATATTGAATGGCCATGCCCTTTACCAAGAGGTCCTCTTGCTATTCGGTCGGTTCGTTATAAAAACATTGAATTCACTGACAACTCAACTCCCCCCAAAAGGGGGGAGTTTAAAAAGATTTTTAAACTTTGACTACATTGCTACAGCCAGTGTTGTGTTTTCATCTCAACGGACATACACGATGATACCAATAAAACACCAGTCACACAGCGGCTGGGCGATATGGCCACAATCTTCTATCCCGATATAGGTCATTTAATATCTCGGTAACGATATATAACACGATAGAGCATGTTTTCTGGTAATTCAATAAATAAATAGTCCATATAAAATAACCACATGGTAAAGCCTATTTTTATATACTCCTGTGGGAATCAAATACCTGACAAATGAAGAGTATTTTCACATTTTGTTCATGACTTTACTGTAATGCAGCCTTCAAAACCAGGAAAAGACATGCCATATTACAATATCCAAAATCAAAGACGATATCTACAGTAGTCTCATATCACGATATCTATATAATATCAGTATATTGCCCAGCACCCCTACACACAAGATGTCATTTTGAAGAGCTGTTTTTTTTCTCTACCGTTTTGTTTTGTAAACTACAGACGGACTGTGGAGCTGGGAGCACCCCAAGGTGCTGAACCTGGGGGTGCTGCCTGTCAAGGCCATGCTGGCTGTGGAGGAGCACGTGTGGGTCTCCTGCGGGGGACACGTCTTCATCATCAGCACCCACACGCACTCTGTAGAGGTACGTCATCATCAACAGTATCACTCCTGTTTGTTTACTCTACTGGTGTGGCATTTATGTACTGTTGGTGTCTGTGGGCAAAGTCCAGTGCCAGGGTCCAATTCTTTGCTGTGTAAATCTTACAGAAAGCGAGCTAGGTAAATACGTCGTTGTATAAGTCAAACAGATGGCTGTGGCTGCATTGTGACTCTCAGGATAGTCAAACTCTGGAGTTTGGTGAAAACCTACTGAAATGATTTTGTCTAAAGTGTGTTTCCTGCATTTGAACGATGAAAAAAACGAATAGTCAAATCCACACCAAAGCAAAAACACATGAAGAATGATTTCCCCTGCTCCTATTCATCAGACAGATGCATTAACAGTATCACTATATTCAGTTTTGCCATCCCATTTCTGTGAATCTGGAGGAGTATTTTCTCTTTCCCGGTGGTGGTGCTGGTGGTGGTGACAGAGGCAGGGGGAGTAGCAGTGTTAGTGACCCACTCTGGGCATCGTCTACACCTCTGTAGCATCCATTACCACAATGCAACAGTCCTATCCCACATCCCACGCCACAGAAACACTCTGCCTCCCAGCTCTTAGACTGCCGTGCTAGCTTCACACCATGAACCGTGTGTAGGTGTGGGTGTGGGGGCGTGTGTGTGGCAGAATTCATATGCCAGTTACTCAATGGACATCAATTCATTCGAAGGATCTGTCTTTACTATTTCACTATTTAGTCATTTAGCAGACACTATTATCCAGTGGACACAGGTCACTTAGGACCAGGTAGGGATTCAGGATACGTCCTGCACAGCAGGTACATTGTGGACATTGGGAAATCGAACCCAGAACCTTTGCGACCCTAACCACAACACTATCCAGATCCCCTGGATAGTGAACATATATGCTTTTTAGCGGTCAGCATTATAATGTTTTACCCAACCTTGGGCTCACCGAGTCATTCAGCTGGAGAGAAGAGGAGTTGAGGGCATACTATAAGTGTAAGTGATCCAGATGGCATATTGTGTGCTTTGCAACAAGTCGAATACCTAGCGACAGGTTTGTGTGATTTGCTCAAGTATGCCAATTCAGTTTACAAGAAGAGAAGGTGAAAGGGAATATGGCAGAAAATTTGGAGATGTGTTTGTCCTCCAGACTGTGCACTGCTTATAGCCATGGTAGGATGGTAGTGGAGGTCTCTGTTATACAATCATATGATCTCTATATGCAAGTACACTTGGCTGTATAAAAAACACAAAAAACGATGCAGACCAGATGAAGGATGAACACACATTAAATGTTGTGAGGAACTCTTAAAAGTAATCTCATGATGTTGATGGATTGAACATATGCTTTTTTTAAATCATCAATTATTTTCTATAATCTGAAGCAACCATTTCTGTTAGATGAAAAAAAAAATGGTGGAGAGGCTCATTGAAAAAGACTGGGGTTTTTCCTAGTGTGAAAACTGGGACAGACTCTGCTATATGAAGGAATACTTGATTAGACGCTGTGGGCGTTGCAACAAGGTCATAGCAGGGGAAGGGAGCTGTGAATCTGCTTACGAACAGGACCAGTTCTACACAGCAGATTGCCAGCACAGTGTTTACAGACTCCTCATACTCAATACTATCTGACCTAATTGCTCCGACACCTCTCACTCCAAGCATCTACTAAGGTATTAAATAGCCCTCAGTAGTTTGGAGACCTAATGAGACACACACACACACACACACTCCTTCAGATCTCTCTCTGTATACTCGGGTGCGAAGGTAATGCCCTTGGGTCTCCATACTGTCCCAACTGGGCCCAGGAGCACCTGCCTCCTGGCCAGGAATAGATGATCCCTCCTCTCCTCTGTCACACACACACACACACACACACACACATAATCTGGTTAGCTCCATTAAGCTTATTATGGACCACCTGTCTATCGCTCACAGTCTGTCTGTCTGTTTGTCTCTCTCTCTCTCTCTCTCTCTCTCTCTCTCTCTCTCTCTCTCTCTCTCTCTCTCTCTCTCTCTCTCTCTCTCTCTCTCTCTCTCCCTCCCTCCTTGAGTGTTTACCACAAGCCCTGGGTAGTGAGTCAAGGGGACAGACGGGTATTACGGGAGAGAATATAGAGAGATAAAAACTATAAAAGCAAAGGGAGGGATAGAGTTGAGTGCATGTGGAGGAGAAGAGGGGAAAATAAGGTGCGGCTGATTATGATAAGGAGACAATAAAATGGATTTTTTGTACATTTGTGTTTTTTGTGTTTCTGTTGCCAAGCAGCCTTTACTCTGCTCTGTAACTCTTGTGAATGGGCTCTCCTTGGCCAAATAAAGACCCGCCTCCACTATAGGGCAGTGTGGAGAGGTTGCGTAACTGGCAGAGATGGAGCACAGCCAACTTACAAAATAGTGCTGCAGAAAGCATTGCCATGGCCCAATCTTACTTCGCCATTTATGTCCTTGGCCCTCATAAAAAGGAAATGAATTGAGCAGATCATATCAAATTAGGGTGAATACTGCTTTTCTTTGATTACACTAGATATCCCCATTGGGCCTAGCCTTGTTCATCAGCCCTGGATAATTCTATGCCCACATTCATTCCTCTGAGCCACACCAGTTGCATCCTATCCAGCACTGGGCCGGCTGTTGTGTTAGTATCAGGCTTCGTTGTGGTTGGCGAGGCACAACCTGGTTCTCCCATAGGCCCCCGACATCGAATGGGCTCTGATGGGGGAGTCCATTTTCTAAACTGATGGGGTCAATGAAAAGCTAAATCGGGTCGTAAGCCATGCACCGTTGTGTTGTCCACACCAGCCCCAACACCAGTTAATAATGTCAGTTTCATTTGCATAATTATTATTGACCGGATTTATATCAATATCTGCAGCTATCTATTTACCTGTTGGTTATTGTAGGCTCAACATTCAATTATAAATCAACGAGTGGCATCAACCCTGATGGGATGTGCTTGTCATTGCTTGGACTATAATTAGACTCACAGTCTGAGATTATCCAACAAATGACAGAACTTTCTTAGAAGCCCTGTTCATTTGTCAATGGACATTAATACATTACCTTATTTACTCACAGTTCAATTTTAGATCGAATATACTGTAAACAAAGCCAGTGTGGTGTATGTTGAAAACAATATTTAAAAAATAACGACATGTTATTAGGTCAGGCCTCTGTACATTGTGGGAAACAATAGTTGCATAACGCCATGCTGTGTGAGTGCTCAGCGTGCCAATTGTGAACTATTGTGTTTACGAGACTAAAAAATGACCCGTTGAGACTCCAGACCTAGTAAACTGGCCCTAACTGCCCTGTCTCTCCCCCTCTCCTCCCTCCAGAGGCAGCTGGAGGCCCACCAGGAGGAGGGCATGGTGGTGTCCCACATGGTAGTGGCCGGCGTGGGCATCTGGATCGCCTTCAGCTCGGGCTCCACGCTACGCCTCTTCCACACGGAGACGCTGGAGCACCTGCAGGACATCAACATTGCCACCCCCGTCCACAACATCCTGGCCGGTAGGACGGTCTCACCACTCCGAACGCTGCAGGCTGCTGATAAACGCATGACAAGCACACATTGCAACAGGCTACCCGATCAATCAAAAAACAAGTATTTAGTCCAGGTTGTAATGGGGAACCTCACTGTAAGAAGTGTGTATTGACGGGGTCCAGCACTGGTGGTTATAGTGGATATACGCAACAGTTATGTAATGGTTCTTCCATCGGAAACCACAACCGTTCAGGCTGCCCTTCAATGTCACTCTGCAATGCTGACAGACAAAAACGATTAAGAGCCGTCTGTCCAACAGTGAACAGACAGACGGCACCGCGCGCTCTCCTTGATGTTCTGTCCTCTGGTTGTCCAGTCAAATATGCCCACTCAGGCACTTCCTTCACGCTCCCCTCTGTTCACTGCATGGGGAGAGCTCGTTTTCCTGTGAGCTCATGTGTTTTTAAATAGGGGCTGTCTAACCGGATGCCTGTCTGTAATTAGCCGACATCAGGCTCGGTGATCGTCCAGGGGGGGCTTTCATCTCGACACAGGTTGGTCAGACTCTCGTCAGCGGCCCAAGGCGCCCTTTGTCTAAACACGGGGAAACCTTGGAACCAACTCATTTTGCCTTGATTTGTGCAGTCTTGTCGTCTTTGCCTTGACATGCCAGAGATTTCCGACACGGCAGCATGCGTATGTTTATTTTAGTGGCGCTGGGAGTGCTGCTTCTCTATCTTGAATCACCATCCAAGGCATTTTGATGATACGTTCCCTCTCTTTAAAGCACTGTACGACCTGTTGCCAAGATGTCCTGTGTCATTGAGTGTGTCGTGATGGAAACCAAAGTTTCCAAGGTTTTGAGACTTCAGGGCCTGATGCAGAATGTTTTTTTTTTCAAGATGAAGCAAGTGATTCAGTATAACTGGATTGTTCATCATTATGATTTGTGGCACATGTGTTAATATATTAAAATATTGGAGCACAAGCGGCCGTCGCCAAATGACGCCTTTTGGCAGTGAAGCTTTTTGTCTGGGCCGTTTATCCACTTTGTTACTATGGTGACCGTTGTCACCAAGCTAGATGGTGTGTGTTTGTTTTGCGCCCGCCGTGGCGAACAAGATGTAGTCAGTCTCCACCGGTGCTCTTGGTCTCTGTGGTCTCCAGCCAGACACATTGCGGGACGTCCCTCTCAAATGGCGTGTCCCGTTGCCATGACAGCTAGTCCCATCGGTGCAGACAGCTGTGACCGAACATGTAATCTGCTGCTGTTACATCAGCCTCCAAGGACTGTAATAATCTGTCTGCTGGCACCGTTAAATACCACCACACACACACACACACACACACACACATACATCTATATATATATATATATATATATATATATACACACACACACAGATACAGACACACACACCACTGCTTGATACACAGCTTGGTTTATTTCATTCTCTTCTTGGTATCGAGTGTGGCGTGATTTTGGGTCTATTCCAGCTTTATCAGTGTGTGCATGCTTGTGTAACGCAGACGAGCTGTGTTGCTCTCTCATTGCTCTGTGTGCATCGATGATGAGGTCATTCCTAGGGTTTATCACGGCGGTTTGACAGCTTCCTCCTGGGGTGCAGTTGTATAGTAATTAGATGATGCATCTTAACTGATGTTGTTCATCAGACTATTGGCTTACGGCCGCTGAGAGTAGCCTGCTGATGAATGTGTATGTTCTGAGGTGGGACAGCTTTGTGTGTGTGTGTGTGTGTGTGTGTGTGTGTGTGTGTGTGTGTGTGTGTGTGTGTGTGTGTGTGTGTGTGTGTGTGTGTGTGTGTGTGTGTGTGTGTGTGTGTGTGTGTGTGTGTGTGTGTGTGTGTGTAGATTATCTTTTGCGTGCACTTGCATTCCTGCGTGTGAAGAGACGAGCTTAAGGTGTGTGTGTGTTGTGGTCAGTTGTTAATGAGTAGCCTGCAGTTGTTCTCCAGTGTTGTTTTAGTAGCATCACTAGCTGTGTTTCTTTCAGGCCAACGTGTTTGGACCACAAGAGGCCTGAATAACAACAGAAGGCTATTTGCTAAAATGTTTGCTTGCTTTTTTTGTATTCTTATTATTATTTTTTTAATCATTCATTAAACATATGTATTTAATGGTTTTGGAAGAGACGGTCTGCTAGTAAAATGATAAACAAGATCAATACAAAATTGAAGAAAGCCATGTTGGGTTAGTGTCACAATTATCTATTATCTCTACTAAAAATGTCCTTTCTTACTTGCCGTCTATTTATTTTTTGTACTTGGCTAGCTCATTGGAGCCCTGTCGGACACTATAAATCAACAACCCACCTCTATTCATAATTTAGACTTATCGATGAGTTGTTTTGCTCTGTGTGTGGACATCAGACGTCCAGCAGGATGGGGGACTTTTCATGAGTGAAAAACACTGGTTCATAGCAGCGGCAGTGATTCACTAAATGTACACGAGTCTCCTTGGAAATACCACACGGTTATCAGTACAGGTCTAAGAGGAAACTGATTGTTTGCCCTAACTACATTCAGATGAGCGTGTGGTGAAGCCTCGCTCCAGCGTGCCGGCTTTCAGAGCCAGACGTTTGAGGCCTCGTCCCCATCCAGATGTGAATGATAAAGACTAAGACGGCTCTGGGCCATTCCATGCCTATAGTAGCTAATGCAGTCCATACACGCCCAGAGGAAGTTGGTTCTGGGAAGAAGAAAAAAACAACCAACCAACCACCACACATGAAAGCCCCCCCCCCCCCCCACCCAGCCAGACAGTGCCGCTTAAAGCTCACTTCCTGTGATAACCACTGGCAACAACTGGTCATCTACCCCATTACCCCCCCCCCCCCCCCCCCCCCCCCCCTCGCCTGACCTCCATCGAGGTCAAGACCACCTCACCTCCATGTCCCCAGTATGGTCTGGTCAGTGGAGGACCCACTGCACTTGCCAGGCCATGTGGATGTGATTTGCCAGAGCAAGTGAACGTATTTCTTTTGTCTTTTTGTTTTTTTATGGTGTCTGTTTTTCCTCTCTCTCTCTCTCTCTCTCTCTCTCTCTCTTTTCATGGGAGCAATTTTTTTACAGTGCAGCGGTCGCGTTCTGCCAACCTGCGCGTAACAATTCATTTTTTTGCGTGGCATGTTGCGATCCGTGTGCTTTTCTAGAAAGCGCCGCACTGTGAGCCGACTGTGCTGTGAATCCGAAAGGGCAGTCAGAGAATGTGCTGCCGGTGCAGAAAGTCTGACGTGGACGCGGTAGCGGGTCGAACTGCTCGGTCGCAGCAGGAGACTTGACATACAATCGATCCGTTCACAGTGGAGAGTTATTATGCCATCCGACACCCCGATAATATTTATGTAGATGTCAGGTAGTGGTGGTGGGGTTGGCGGGGGGGGCGGGGGGGAGTGCGTAGATTACAGGTACAGGAAACAAGACTGATATTCGATCAGGCTGAATGAAGAGACGAGCATGGTTGCTTTTATTCCCCCACTTTCCTTTCAGCCGAGTCTTAATAGAAATGAACGTCTATCGTATTTCACAGCCTGGCGGAGCAGGTGGCCACTCCGCTTAGTCAACCACTTCCTCGACATGAGAAAAAGATCTCTATTGGGGCGTTGGCGTTTAGCCTCTGTAAGCTTGAGAACCGTGCGTATGTGTGTGTGTGTGCGTGTGTGTGTGTGTGTGCGTATAAAGGACACACCCAGGGTGGAAAGGGGTTAGTCCTTCTCAGGTTCAGGCACGTTGAATGCCTCAACCTGCCTGCCTCACTGCTGAATCCATCGGGCCTGCAGAGAGAGAGAGAGCAATCCCCCCCTCGGGTATTTAATACGTGGAGTGTGATCACACAAAGACTTACTTATGAAGGTGTCGCTGTGGGGAAAGGTGTATGATTTAGTGGAACGCTATTTGCCTTAAGCAGATTAGACACACACACACACACACACACGCACATTGCTGCCTTTTTCCACCACACAGAATCCACCATCTGAAAGGCGTTTACCTTCTGGGGCATGGTGGCTGTGAGACGAGGTGTTCCCCAGAGGGGGCTGCTGCCGCCGCTGCCGCCGCTGCTGCTGCTGCTGCTGCTGTTGTGGTGACAGGCGCTGGTCTGTCACTCACACTCCCTTCGTCTGCGCCGGTTTGACCTAGATATGCAGCCAAGCATGGCCTAATGATGAGCAAACATGCGTGTGTGTGTGTGTGTGTGTCTCTCAGCCCTTTTCTTTGTTCTCTGCGGTTACCTCCACAGTGTACACTGTATTGTAATCCTGCAAGATCCCAAACCACCAGCCCCCATTCCATTGAAGAGAAGCATCAAGCCGGGATGCAAGGGTTTGGGAACATCACGCACGTTTGATTTCGTCCTATCTTGGTGTTCATCAGTTCATCTTGTATATTCACAGTCTGGACCGGTTGCCGGGTATTCGAGGTGAACAAAAGGGTATTTTTGGTGCACCAAAGGCTTTTGCAAAAAAACGGGCGTGTAATAATCGGACCGTGGCAGGCGTTGGGTATCACTTTGTGCTGACGCGGGCTTGTTTGCGCTGATGTGCTGAAGGGATGCTGGGCGTCTCCCTCCTGCTGGGGCCCGACAGCGCCGAGTGCAGATCAAAGCGGTGCTGTCGTGTGGGATCGGGGCCAGAGCCGGGCCGTGTTGACGTTCGATCCACGTTTATTTTAGTTCGCCGCTCTGGGCGGGGAAGTCCAAATATTATGAAAGGAGGAAGTCAAGTACAACCCACCCCCCCCAAGCACCCCCCCCACCCCCCCAGCCAGCAGCCTGATCCTCTGCTGACCTGGGGTCCTCATTAAATGCACATGTAAGCTATGGTTGTCATGGGCCTGTCTCTAGAGGGGGGGTGGGGGTGGAGGGGCAACCAGTCCTCCTGCCTATCTCAGACTGGTGATCTCCCCCCCTAAAGCCCAGGAGGATTACTGTAAGGGAGGGATGAGGGCGGTGGGGGGAGGCGGGGGGGGGGGGGGGGGGGGGCTCAAGTCGGAGCCTTTGGTAATGACTCACGGCCCTCTCGCCTCCCACGAAGCCCGACTCGGTGCTGGTTTTCACCAAAGCTGGATTCCCATCAAAAGCCCTCATCATCCTCTCCTCTTGTGCAGACACCTGACTAATTATGGGCTGTTTCAGAGCATATTTCCATGACAATATTAGAGGGGGAGTTGGTTTGTGTGAGAAGGGTGCCAGGTTCCACATAATAAGTCCCTCAGGCTTTATCACTAGTCCAGCAGAAATGTGCTACTATCTGGAAACAGTTTCATGAGAGTTTCATCAAAGTGAGTTTCATGGTGCCGCCACAGACTACGCTTCACTCATTCTATTGCGCAACACTTTTTTGTTTGTTTGTGAGTCTTAAAGCGGGCCATTACGTTGCCCTTTTCATTCGGCTGAAAGAGACATTTGAAAAGCGCTGCTTTTGTCCCGGCTCCTCTCCAGGTTGCCCCGGAGACAAACAAGCTACTGTTAGATGTTGCTGCTGCCCAATGCCCACCCCCATCCTCTCCGATCCCACCGTATTGTAGTATTGTATTCAAACCTGGTGATGTGGCCCAGGGACAATACACTTTCCACATTTCCAGCACATACTGCATTTGTTGTTTGATTATGCATGAGTGTGCGTGGGTGGTACAGCCCTGATGCTGAATCACGCTGTGTGTGTGTGTGTGTGTGTGTGTGTGTGTGTGTGTGTGTGTGTGTGTGTGTGTGTGTGTGTGTGTGTGTGTGTGTGTGTGTGTGTGTGTGTGTGTGTGTGTGTGTGTGTGTGTGTGAATCAAACCAGCCGAACCAAATGTTGAGGTGAAGAGGCATCGAAAAGTTGTTCTCTCTTTTAGCTCCGACTTTAGATCTACCGCGCAGGTGTACCCTGTTCCCCGTAAGAAGGTGAACATGAATGAAGAGAGATGAGACCTTTACCTACCAACATCCACCCAACAGTGTGTGATGTTTTGTGTCTCCACAGGGAACCAGCGGGTGTCTGTGAGCAGTCTGCTGGTGTGCTACGGTCTGCTCCTGGTGGGCACCAACCTGGGGGTGACTGTGGCCCTCTCGGTCCCCAGACTGCAGGGCATCCCCAAGGTCACAGGTAAGAGGAAAGCACTGCTTCACCTGTCAGTCATATCCAGCGGGGCGGGGGGGGGTTTAGGTACAGCATGTATAATTGCTTTGAATGAGCGCGAAGGTACGTCTGTTGACCTCCCACAGTCGTTCTCTCCCTGTTATAACATTCCTCCCTTTTTGTTTTCTTTGTTTTTTTGACTTCGCTGGGACCATTTCAGGGGTTAATTAGATTCAATAATTGCACATAGCTGAAGGAGGCCCTGGCTTAGGAATGTTTTTCTACAGTTGCCTTCTCCAATTATGCCTTCACCCGAAAGGAACAAATGAAATGTATGATTCTAGGCTGTCCTACAGACCCTGGGGGCCGACAGTAATACATGGTGGTATGAATGCAGTCATTACTCAACTGAGGTTAACTCTCCCTCTAAAATGTGTCCATTTCGTAAAGTTCTTTATACGGCACATATAGTTAAGAGATAGATTGAGTCAAAATCAAAGCATGCATGCAAACATCACTAATCCGTGACGGATGGAGTGTGAAGCATCGATGAATGTGAATGCTGTGAGTTGACGCCCGCCATGCTCGCAGGTCGCGGCATGGTGTCCTTCCACGCTCACCACGGACCCGTGCGCTTCCTCACCACGGCCGCCGCCGTGTGCAACCGCACGTCCGGCGGCGCCCAGCCCGGCGCCCCTCCCCCTGCGGAGGCCCGGCCTGCCGACCCCGCCCACAGCCCCGGAGAGAAGAGCGGGGAGTCGCCGGAGCCCGGCCCCGCGCCCGCGCCCGCCACCGCCCAGCAGGTCCGGCGGGGCGTGTGGCTGGGGGAGGCGGGTTGCACCGCCATGGCCCTCCAGGACTCGCTCTCCAGCTCGTCCTGCGGCAGCCTGGCGCCGTCCCAGGGCTCTCTGGAGCACGGGCCCGAGGACGGGGCCCTGTACGACCTGCTGCACGACCCGGCCCAGCAGCCACAGCAGAGGGGCCGCGGGGGCGCCGCCGGCAAGGTGGACGTCAGCTCTCTGCTGGTGGTCTCCGGGGGCCTGGGTCACCGCAGGGTCAACAGGAAGAGCAAGCCGACGCGCCACGAAGACAGCGCCTCCACCATCATGGTCTGGCAGATCCCCCTGCTCAACATGTGACGTCGTCGTCATCGTCAGCCAGAGGCCGGTAAGACCAGTGCACAGTAGTTCATGAGCAGATCAATACAACAAAGGACAAATGTTGTCTTAAAAACAGCACATGGGGCTCTTATGTAAACCTGTTCTGTCTTTTGTTGCAGGAAGAAATGCATGAGTGCCTGCTGTCCTTCCTCCAACTCAGCAGACTGTGGATGCAGTCCTAACACAAAGAGATTGAGACAAAGAGTTTTTTTTACACATTCAACTTTTGGACTATTCATTTCGTTTTGATATGATTCGCATGACATTGGGCATTCCCATAATAGCACTACGGATGTATTCATAGACCACGTGCACATGGCTCGTGCGCGTAGCAAAAGGGAGATCAATATAACCACTTAGTCATGCGGAGGTTGCTAACAGTGGACATTTCATTATGGGAAACGGAATCCAGTTGATACGGTCGGACTGGTGTAACAGGAAACACAGTGTTGTCATTGTCCTATAACAATCCTAATAGACTGTACTCTCCTCTTCGATGTGCCATACCTGTAGCCATACCCGTACTTACAGTATTGAAACCTTTGTTTCACTTGGGGCAATAGGACTACAGAAATGTTCCTACACCGTGTGTGTGTGTGTGTGTGTGTGTGTGTGTGTGTGTGTGTGTGTGTGTGTGTGTGTGTGTGTGTGTGTGTGTGTGTGTGTGTGTGTGTGTGTGTGTGTGCGTGCGTGCGTGCGTGCGTGCGTGTGTGTGTGTCAACAGTGAGGTCCCAGAGCTGTTACGTAAAAAAGCTTTATCCGTTCTTGGCTGCATGCATTCAACTCTTGTGTGGTCAGTTGAGCGTTGTAAATCTAAAAGGTCACGACCCTGTATCGCACATAGTATGGGATTGTTTTCTTTTATTATTTGATATATATATATATATATATATATATATATATATATATATATATATATATATACGTATATATCATTATTATTTTTGGTTTTAGATTGGTACACTGAAGCTGACTCACTTCTCCTACCATTGTGCGGTTGGAGAAAAGCTTATAGGGGAGTGTGAGTCTGAACATGACTGAACCAGTGTGAGAGGCTGCATGGAGTAGCCTATGCCTGGCTGGCCAGGTTTCCACTAGAAACAAATGATGACATGAAATGATGGAGTGATTGGTTTATTGTTTTTCACTTTTGTTTTTCCTTCTCGTTTTGAAAGGGTATTTAAAAAAAAAAAGATATGCAAAGCTTTACTTTTGTCACAGTCTATATGTATTTTGGTTGTATCTTAACAAATATATAAAGATTTCATTCAAACGAGTTACACATTTTCACGTGATTTCTTTTTTCTGATTATGTACGGTCATATTTTTAGTTTCATTTCTCCTGCCGCTTTAACTCGAGGTCTATTTCACCAACGCCTACAGACTCTGTTATGCAATGCTGCTCCAGCAAAATGTCAGTGTTGCCAACAGAGAAGAAACTAAACACAATCATCTTCTTTATATCTAATCCCAAGGGGTTCCCTGACCTGTAATCACTTTTCCCACTTTTCCTCCGTTGTTGTACTTGTGCTTCCAAATATGCTGTGGTCTTATATGATAAGTGAAATATGACCTTGGCTCATGTTGAGCTGCCATAGAAAGTGAATAGTCTATATATATATATATATATATAACCAGATATACAGCCAACCGACCGATATAACCAACCGAGCAAGCTACCGTTAAATGAGGGTTATTCATATTCTCTATTTCTATTTCATGTTTGCCTGCCTGCAATCACATAATCATGATGACCCTGCAAACAGAAACCTTTTGTTTTCCTACAAGCCGGTGATGGGTTTCCATGGAGATCCAGCTCTGTGTGTCTGGTTATCAGCCTGTAGCGGTTTCCCTGGGTCCTGTGAAAACACGCAGCTTTCATCTTCCCAAGAGGAGCTTCTCCTACAGCGGCTCTCATGGTCTCCTAAGGCTCGCCTAGTGTCACCCATCCATGCAAGTCTTCATGGGTGCAGATCCCTGGGGGGGGGGGGGGCGGGGGGGACATGTCAATTTTCTTTTTTTTCAATTTCTGAAAAACATGAATTGTCCCCCCCAATAAAAATACCCTACATTATTCAAAATTGAACAAATGTATTTTCAGACTTCACATTCTTCAAATTTTAGATTCACATCTAAAATGAAATGATTGAAATGGTGGACCAAATAATGTTTGACAAATATTTCTGACTCCACATTCCATCTCTGGTCTCCTCCACTACAATGCGAATGAATGGGTAGTTTTCTTACAGAGACGCTGATGACATTAAAAAAAAAAACTTTTGTGTCTCCCCCCAATCCTGACATCGAGTCTGCACCCAGACTTCACAGGGGTGAAGACTTGCACAAGAGAGATGCAAAGAAAGGTCACTTAATACATTTTGAGTTTTAAACAGCCGTCTAAACGGTATTGCAATAACCAAACCCATTTGCATTCATGTTAAAACACAGATGCAATGTAGCGCCAAAAAAAAGCAGTCGCTCTGGAGCTGAGCATTTCAGGGTTAAGGTCGCTAAGGTGCTGAGGACAGCTGTGATCCAGCTGCATGCCAGTGTGTCACCCACTGGTGCCCCCCCCCCCCCCCCCCCCCCATGCCCAATGTAGGGTTAACGCCAGGATAAGGGGGAGTGGTTTGGATCAATACCGGGACCGGGACCGGGTACAGATCCAAACCCGTCTTCTAGCGGCAGCGGGAGGGGTGCAGCACAAAACCATTCAGACCCGGTGCATCCGGGGGGGGGGGCGTCGGAGGATAGACACGGTGGATCCGCAGCTTCCCAGCACATGGTTTAGAGGAGGAGGAGGAGGAGGAGGAGGAGGACGGTCCTCCCGGGAGAGAGAGGTCCACACTGCGGTCCGCGGAGTCCGAGGAGGGAGGGAGGGAGGGAGGAAGGAGGGAAGGAAGAGAGGGAGGGAGGGGGGGAGACCTGGATGATAACGCGTCGTTTCTCCAGCGGGATATAAGGGCATGTGTGTTATGTCGTCGTCGTCGACATACTGAACCAACCATTGTCACTCATCTAGGATACTATACAGCCGGACAACTTGATGCGTTATTATAATCATAATAATTATTAATATTATAATTATTATTATTATTATTGCGACCGCCTTACATAACGAGGCTTTGGAGGAACTGCTGCGCTGGGCTGATGTGTGGCGGCAAGGAAACTCAAGTAGGTCGAAATAAACTGCGGGGAAATGTCCGTGTCGTTGTTATGCTATGTTATGGTATGTTGTGTTATGTTATGTTATGTGCCGTCTGTTTCTGCGTCGTAATGACGTGACGCGGTGCGAAGTTGTGTTCAATTATTCCGTAAGCCTATCTGTTGTCCCTGGGAATTAATTACCAATACAGTCGCTCGCGGAGGAGCGCATCGCCCACTGCGCATGCGCTCCTCCGCGAGCCTCGACGTGTCGAAACAGCGAGAAAATAATGTGTGAAATGTGTACTTTTTTAAATGTTTTTGGTTGTTGTTTTTTTGTCGTTATTGTTCTTACAATAACAACAACAAAAAAAACCGGTGGGCAAAATGTAGCCTACTATTTGGATCCGTTTCAGACTCCGTATTATCAGAGATTACAGCGCCATCCAGTGTTTGCCCGCGAGTCGCGTTGAAAAAAAAAGTTTGCCTGTTTTACATTCACGTTGTACATTTATGTTCTCCTCTTTTTTTGCTTCATATAGGTGAAAAAAAAGCCCACCATTAAGCTATATGTAGCTAACATGATTCGCCAATCCACTGTTTCCTGGCACCAGTGAAAAGGTCAAGATGAATGGGAGCCAGAGACCGAGAGGAGAGACCTACATTGTGGATGCCGACGTCATTCTTCATACTGTGAACTCTGACCGTGCCTCCGTCTCGGCCGTAGATAGGAAAACATGTCCAGGTCTGCTGGAGAAGGACAACAACGCCCCCCCAATTATGATGAAATTCCTGCAGGGCAACCAGCCTCTCAGCTCAGATGCTCCGGCAACATTCGAGAGAGAGTACCTACTGGATGGCAAAATGACCTTCGAAGATCAGACGGGGGACAGCTTGTACGTTACTAAGGATCGTCACTTCCAGATGTCAAACCATAAGGCAGGTCTGGAAATTAGGGATGCCATGAGCCGCAACGGCCTCAACGGTAAAATGGGCAACGGTGAGAAACACGGTGACATCAAAGCAGACATTTCCCACGCTGGGGATTCCTCTGTGTGTTTCCTGAACCCCGGAGCCCGAGAGGAAGCAGATGGCAGTGCATCAATGAGTGCAGAGACTTCTCAAAGGGGACAGTGTGAGATAAGAAACACAGGCCAGGACCAGGCTGTGCCTGACACTCATTGTATTTCCACTGGCAGCCAGCCAGGGCTGGTTAGCTCTTCCACTCCCGGATCCAGTGCATCTTCTCTTCCTGACAAAGGCACTTTGGGTGGATGTTCAGGGTTCAGCGGGAGTCTCGGGCACCGGGAAAGCGGTCAGGGAGCCGAAAGTGCCCCGGCTACAAATGAACCTGATTTGGTCATTGAAGTCGGCGGGCAGAAAATCAATGCTCACAAGTCGATCTTGGCTGAGAAGAGTGACTACTTTAAAGCCAGGCTTTCACGGGACATCTTAAAAGTCAAGGGGCTGAGTTACAAGACTTTGTCCGTGTTAATAGACTACATCTACACTTCCGAGATGAATGTGGGCAAGGACAACGTAGTAGATGTCATCACAGGGGCCAAGATCCTCCAGGTCCCCTGCGCCGTTCAGGCGGCCATGGACTCCATGTCGGAGCAGATCACCGCAGAGAACTGCTACGAGATCCTGAGCATCGCCAAGAAGCAGCGTCTCAACGAGCTCAAGGAGACCGCCTACCGCTTCATGAGCGACAATTTCCTGCAGGTCCTCCGGGACCCCTCGGTGTATGGCCGCCTGACAGGTTCAGAGAGGGATCTCATCCTGAGGAAGAGGACGGAGGGCAAGCGGACCCTGATGGTGGCCGAGATCAATGACGTGTTCGACCGGGCAGGGAGCAGGCCACCCAGCCGCTGCAGTAGCCGGCCGCAGAGCCCCTTGTCGGTGGCGTCGTTTGAGGAGACCCACATGATGTACTACTTCAACGAAACCGCCAATGACTGGCGGCCCCTGACCGCCATGCCCGAGGATATTAACACCAAGGGTTGTGGGATGTGCACCATGTACAACTACCTTTTTGTTGCTGGTGGGATCAAGGGCTACGGGGAACGGGGGAAAGTATCGGACCGGGTCTTCTATTACAACCCTGTCAACAACCGCTGGACGGAGGTGCGCCCTATGAACCAGGCCCGCGCACAGCTCAAGCTGGTGTCCATGGATGGCCACCTGTACGCCATCGGAGGGGAATGCTTGTTCACCGTGGAGAAATACGACCCGCGCACGGACCGCTGGACCGCCGTTGCTTCACTGCCCAAGGGGGCGTTCGCCGTGGCGCACGAGGCCACCACATGCAACGGAGAGCTGTACGTCTCTGGGGGCTCCCTCTTCTACCGCCTGCTCAAGTACGAGCCCAAGCGGGACGAGTGGCAGGAGTGCCCCTACAACAGCAGCAGGAAGAGGTCCTCCGACATGGTCGCCTTGAAGAGCTTTGTTTACCGCTTTGATGTCAACCGCGAGCAGGGCATCAACGTGTTCAAGTACAACACCATAGTGAAGATGTGGCACGACTGCGCGTCCCAGCGGCTGGGCAGCGCCTTGCCATTCCGGTGTGCAGTGATCGGGAATTCCATCTACTGCGTCAACAAGAGCCAGACGCTGCAGTTTGTGGTGGAGGAGGAGAGCGCCTACTTTGTTGAGGAGCCGCTCCGGGCCCCACTGGAGGCCAAAGGCGTACTGTTTCCTTTTGTGCTTAGTTTGCCTGAAAAGTCTGACACGGTGGCGTAGTGGCGCAGTTTCCAGAACAATGCTATGTCTCAGAGCAAAGCTGGAATGGGAAATTAATTCACAATTCAGTGTCGGCTTTATATTTCATTGTGTCCAATTTACCTGCTTGAAGTGGAATGTGTGTATTTGCATGGCAAGTTCATGTGTCTACAGGGGCCAGCCTTAAAAAAGAACAAATGGAACTGACCTTTGGTTATTGTGGATTTTCTATGTTCAACTTTGTTTTGGTGCACTTTTGTAAATTCAGTTAGCAGGGATATTGTCAAGGACATATTTAATTGTTGACTATGAAGAACTGTTTTAAAACATGTTGGCTACATCACGGCTAGATACGATACGATAGATCTAGATACGATACGATAGATCTAGCCTTGATGTAGCCAACAAGTTGTACATTTTCATTTTTTATTTTAATGCAAATTAATTAGTGACAAGGCCACAGTATAAACCAATCTGACTGGAACAGTCGCTAGGAACACAGTTCCCAAAAGCCTCATCTTAACTGCCTTTGAAGTGATATTACAGTATCTATTGTACAGTTACTTCACCAATAATAGACACAAGATGCTACCCCTTTAGATTTCCAGAGAATAGACTGTGATGTACACGTTAGAAACCCTCTTGACATGAGGTCACCATTGTTGTGATGTGTGGATGCAAAGCTTTACACGAGAAGCAAAACCAGGCTATTTGGATTTTTGTTGTGAGTGAAAAACTGTAAACAAATGATTGGCACTTATTACAAAGGGCAAAATGTGTGAAAATTGATTCCAGATACTATTTTGGTTGCAACAACAAACTCATAGATTAAAGTGAATACGTTTACCACATTTGCCAAAGAAAAAATAAGACTAAAATGAGACTAAAAGAGCACATGTATCTCACCAATATGCATTGTGTTCATCAGATAGCATATGAAAAGCACGACATATATGCTATGACCCCTTCAAGACTGAAGTAATAGCTTTTGTTTACAATAGAAGGGCGTCATATCTGCCCTACAAGCACTTTGAGGAGCACTTCTGCTAGTCTTCTGAGTTAAATCAGTGAAAATCCAAGATCACAGTTATTACAAGACCCTTTCCTTAGAATGATGTTATTTTCTATTTATCTATCACAACCCAATAAACTGCATAACATGTTGAGTTCTGACAATGTTTGTTGCCATTGCAAAACAACTTTTAGTGGGAGCTTTGTTAAGCTACAATGTGGAAAGAGGTGGATTTTCCCAGAGGAAAAAAGCTTTTAGTAATGCTTTACAATGTTTCAGAGCAGTCATTGTGAAAATGGATGTGTTTTGAATATTGGTTTAGTATTTTGCTGGCATCAATATTTTTAAAATATTTTTTGACTGAATTTGCTATTGTGATGATGGTACAATGATACAATGTTAGTTAAAGGCTTTCTGTCCCATGGCATTTTTATCAAGCTTAAAGTTAACTAACTGTTGGATGCTGTCCAAACTAAGTGCTTCAAATAAACTATTTTGTGGTTGAAAATTTGATGAAAGGTACACTAATTTTACTTTAAAAAAGCTACAATTGATTGTGACTACTTACTTAGTAATGCTTAACCATGCTGCCATCAAGTGGTCGCAGAATGTAAAGACACAGAGAAACCTCGGTTCAAACCAGGCGTGGGTGGTCTCCATGGAAACACATCATGTCACATGTGAATAGTAATGAACGTAAATAATAGTATTATACATGGTGTATTTTTATAACCCATAACAATATAAAATATTATATTGCTAATACATTATAGAATCACGTCAATAACAGTAGGCCTAACATCATGTAATGCATTAACTAATGCTCTATACAATACATACATTGAACAATAATTTAAATACTAGTATACTAACAACATGTTATACATTCACTTTTACATTATCAATAGGATACATAATAAACTTCAATACAACTTAAGTACCATCATGTAATAAGTTAATATTTAAAGGTGCTGTAAGATTTGTCCTGTAGGTAAGGACAAATTCAGGAAAATGATGGCCTCTCAGTGGGAAATAACCTGGCTACTTTTTATTCACCATTTCTGTCAAGATTTGTGGACTTGATTTTATTTGTCTTGCAGTCTTGCTCAACAAAACACATTAAACAAGCCTACACTTCAAATCAAACCATTTTCTTGATCTAAACTAATCATATATTTGTAATCGGTTAGCATTGAGCTGACCTCAGAGCTCCTCTAGAAGGACTTGACTCTGGACATCGGAGGCTCTTACTGCCAGGTATTTCAAGGTGGGATATGAGACAGGGTCGGTTGCAGATAAAGCACAACCAAAATCAAACACTGATCAATCAATCAAGCAGCAGCGCCAGCTTTGGTGGAACACTGCTTATGCAGATGCTTGTTTCGGATTGGCTCGTTTATTTTTTTCCCCCTAGACAATATTGCTTGCAATACTACGGAAGAGTATTAGGGCCACATGAAGACAAAATATTTTTTTAAATTTCTGAGAAAAAAAGTCGAAATTTTCGAGAAAAAAGTCGAAATTTTCGAGAAAAATATTTTTTAAGTTTCTGAGAAAAAAGTCGACATTTTCGAGAAAAAAAGTCGAAATTTTCGAGAAAAAAAGTCGAAATTTTCGAGAAAAAGTCGAAATTTTCGAGAAAAAAGTCAAAATTTTCGAGAAAAAAGTCACAAATCTGCCAGGAACGGCGGAAGTGGTCTAGCGCTACGAGTCCCCCTCACTCACAACAGAGCCTTCCGACAGAAGGGGAATGGGGTGGGAGGGGTGCTGTCGTCAGAGTGTAGACCGCCTGTGTGTGTGCTTTGCTGGGGTAATGGTGTGACTGTCGGGGGGCTGCTGTCGTCAGAGTGTAGGCCGCCTGTGTGTGTGCTTTGCTGGGGTAATGGTGTGAGTGTCTGGGGGGGGTGGGAGGGTGCTGTCCTCAGACTGTAGGCCGCCTGTGTGTGTGCTCTGCTGGGCTAAGTGTAAGCCGCCTATGGGTGTGCTTTGCTGGGGTAATGGTGTGAGTGTCTGGGGGGGTGGGAGGGTGCTGTCCTCAGACTGTAGGCCGCCTGTGTGTGTGCTCTGCTGGGCTAAGTGTAAGCCGCCTATGGGTGTGCTTTGCTGGGGTGAGTGTGTGACTGTCGGGGGGTGGGAGGGTGCTGTCGTCAGAGTGTAGGCCGCCTGTGTGTGACAGAAATAACAATATTGTGATTCTGCGCCAAGACACCAAGGATCTCCTTGTTATTAAACCCAATCCTGAAATAACACTGAATTAAGTCATCCATTTCAGCAGCAAATCAAACACGAACCAGCTCTGTTGTGAAAGACTAGCCCACTTCCGCCGTTCCTGGCAGTGTGACTATTTTTCTCTAAAATTTCGACTTTTTTCTCTAAAATTTCGACTTTTTTTCTCGAAAATTTCGACTTTTTTCTCAGAAACTTAAAAAATATTTTTCTCGAAAATTTCGACTTTTTTCTCGAAAATTTCGACTTTTTTTCTCAGAAATTTAAAAAAATATTTTGTCTTCATGTGGCCCTAATACTCTTCCGTACAATACCTACTGTGCTTAGAGGGAGAAACTATAATTATCTTTGGTTACTCTTTAACAAGCAGCAATCCCAAGTATCAAATATATTTGATATATATTACAGCTTCTCTTGCAAATTAGCACAAAGCGTCTGAGAGTTGCCTTTTGTGAGCACAATGCATCTGAGCTTTTGTTTCATCCTACAGCCTAGTCTTATTAAAAGTATGTCTGTTGTGTCAGCCATATCCCATGAGGAGATCTTGAATGTTACCTCCACCACCTCCTCCGTTGTCAGAGTTGAGCAGGTTTTCGGCCCACTCTCCGATCTGCTGTGTGGATTGGTCGATGGACTGATACTGATGACACTGATGATGCTCCAGTCCTGCGGGTCTGCCTGGCAGAGCGCTAAGCCCTAGGGATGAAGGCCAGCACCAGGCAGGCCACCATGCTGGCTCCTCCAGCCACCAGGAAGTGAAGGTTGTAGCTGCGTCGTTCATCCAACATGGCACACAAACACACTGAGATGACACAGTATTGTTGTTGTTTTTTCCAAGGATTATTTTCATCATTGAGAAGATGCTTTTATCCAAAGGAAACTCTAGATGCTAGATGTTTTTCTTAAACCTGTCATACTGTTCTGCGCATTGTCCCTGACAAATAAAAAAAAATACATAAATGAATAACAAATTGGAGTAGCCACAAAAAAGTTTTAGTGCTGCACAATCTGGTTTCAAAAAGTCATAGAGAGGTCTAGTCAGGTATAATACACACACACAGTACTGAACAATTTGAAAGTTAATTGAGTGTAACTTATTGTTTCTATGGCAAGCCTATGGCAAGCTAGCTGATATGGTCTGTGTTTGGTGCCTTCCCTTCTGTTGGTTTTAGCTTTTAGTAACTCCTCAACAGTCCCAAGGAAGTCTGATCTATTCTTACTGCAGATCTTAAGAACATCATATAAACAGTGTAGAAGCCAGGTATATACTACTGCATGTTGGGTTTTCAATGTCCTTTTCGCTTGAAGTTTGTATGTTATATTTATGCCCCCTAACTGCAAAGGGCGGTCCGAAGCAGCTGACGGCGTTGACAGTGAGCATGAAGCCCCAGGCCACTGGCATTCACGCTGCCGCCAAAAGGTCAAAGGTCAGGAGGACGAGTAGGATGAGCAGGTACAGCAGGCCTTGGAATCAAAAACTAGAGAGTGTGGGACGGCGTTAGACTGAAGATCTAAATGTCCCTCGTTCAATCCTAGGTTTCGGCAGGTTAGCTTGCGACTTTCTTTAAAGGTTCACATCCTTTAGTTGTTGATTTCCAAAGCAACCTGTTAAAGATAATGTGTTAAACATATTGTCTAAGTTCACTGCCTGATTCTGATTTGTTTTGCCCTTTTTTTTTTGTTGCAGAAATGGCTTGTTTCTTTCGTGCTGAAATAGCCCAGTTGGGAGACCGATAGACTGAAGATCTACAGGTCCCTGGTTCGATCCCGGGTTTCGGCAGGTTAGTCAACAGCTATCCCGAAAGGTTCACGTCCTTCAGGTGTTGATTTTCAAAGCAGGCCGTTAAACCTGTTGTTTACTATAGCAAATTATACTTCCTGAATGTGTTTTGTTTTGTTGACTTTTGTTGTCTTTTGGTGCTGAAATAGCTCAGTTGGGAGAGCGTTCGACTGAAGATCTAAAGGTCCCTAGTTCGATCCCGTGTTTCGGCAGGTTAGTCAACAGCTATGCCGAAAGGATCACATCCTTCAGGTGTTGATTTTCAAAGCAGGCTGTTAAACCTATTGAAAAGTTTTACAAAATATTCTGCCTGAATGTGATTTGTTTTGTTGACTTTTGCTGTCCTCCAGTGCCGAAATAGCTCAGTTGGGAGAGCGTTAGACTGAAGATCTAAAGGTCCCTGTTTTGATCCCGGGTTTCGGCAGGGTAGTCAACAGCTATCCTGAAAGGTTCACATCCTTCAGGTGCTGAATTTTAAAGCAGGCCGTTAAACCAGTTGGTTAATGTAACAAATTATACTTCCTTAATGTGTTTTGTTTCGTTGACTTTGCTGTCTTTTTGTGCCGAAATAGCTCAGTTGGGAGAGCGTTAGACTGAAGATCTAAAGGTCCCTGGTTCGATCCCGGGTTTCGGCAGGTTAGTCAACAGCTATCCGGAAAGGTTCACATCCTTCAGGTGTTGATTTTCAAAGAAGGCTGTTAAACCTGTTGTACATTTTTACAAAATACTGGCTGAATGTGATTTGTTGTGTTGACTTTTGTTATCATTTGGTGCCGAAAAAGCTCAGTTGGGAGAGCGTTTGACTGAAGATCTAAATGTCCCTGGTTCAATCCCGGGTTTCGGCAGGTTAGTCCACAGCTATCCCGAAATCTTCACGTCCTTCAGGTGTTGATTTTCAAAGCAGGCTGTTAAATCTGTTGAAAATGTTTACAAAATATTCTGTTTTGTTGACTTTTGCTGTCTTCCGGTGCCGAAATAGCTCAGTTGGGAGAGCGTTAGACTGAAGATCTAAAGGTCCCTGGTTCGATCCCGGGTTTCGGCAGGTTAGTCAACAGCTATCCGGAAAGGTTCACATCCTTCAGGTGTTGATTTTCAAAGAAGGCTGTTAAACCTGTTGTACATTTTTACAAAATATACTGGCTGAATGTGATTTGTTGTGTTGACTTTTGTTATCATTTGGTGCCGAAATAGCTCAGTTGGGAGAGCGTTAGACTGAAAATCTAAAGGTCCCTGGTTCGATCCCGGGTTTCGGCAGGTTAGTCCACAGCTATCCTGAAATCTTTACGTCCTTCAGGTGTTGATTTTCAAAGCAGGCTGTTAAATCTGTTGAAAATGTGTACAAAATATTCTGTTTTGTTGACTTTTGCTGTCTTCCGGTGCCGAAATAGCTCAGTTGGGAGAGCGTTAGACTGAAGATCTAAAGGGCCCTGGTTCGATCCCGGGTTTCGGCAGGTTAGTCAACAGCTATCCGGAAAGGTTCACATCCTTCAGGTGTTGATTTTCAAAGAAGGCTGTTAAACCTGTTGTACATTTTTACAAAATATACTGGCTGAATGTGATTTGTTGTGTTGACTTTTGTAATCATTTGGTGCCGAAATAGCTCAGTTGGGAGAGCGTTAGACTGAAGATCTAAAGGTCCCTGGTTCGATCCCGGGTTTCGGCAGGTTAGTCCACAGCTATCCTGAAATCTTCACGTCCTTCAGGTGTTGATTTTCAAAGCAGGCCGTTAAACCAGTTGTTTAATATAACAAATTATACTTCCTTAATGTGTTTTGTTTTGTTGACTTTTGCTGTCTTTTTGGGCTGAAATAGCTCAGTTGGGAGGGCGTTAGACTGAAGATCTAATGGTCTTTGGTTCGATCCCGGGTTTCGGCAGGTTAGTCAACAGCTATCCGGAAAGGTTCACATCCTTCAGGTGCTGAATTTTAAAGCAGGCCGTTAAACCAGTTGGTTAATATAACAAATTATACTTCCTTAATGTGTTTTGTTTTGTTGACTTTTGCTGTCTTTTTGGGCTGAAATAGCTCAATTGGGAGGGCGTTAGACTGAAGATCTAAAGGTCTTTGGTTCGATCCCGGGTTTCGGCAGGTTAGTCAACAGCTATCCGGAAAGGTTCACATCCTTCAGGTGTTGATTTTCAATGAAGGCTGTTAAACCTGTTGTACATTTTTACAACATATACTGGCTGAATGTGATTTGTTGTGTTGACTTTTGTTATTGTTTGGTGCCGAAATAGCTCAGTTGGGAGAGCGTTAGACTGAAGATCTAAAGGTCCCTGGTTCAATACCGGGTTTCGGCAGGTTAGTCCACAGCTATCCAGAAATCTGCACGTCATTCAGGTGTTGAATTTCAAAGCAGGCTGTTAAATCTGTTGGAAAGTTTTACAAAATATTCTCCCTGAATGTGATTTGTTTTGTTGATTTTTGCTGTCTTCCGGTGCCGAAATAGCTCATTTGGGAGAGTGTTAGACTGAAGATCTAAAGGTCCCTGGTTCGATCCCGGGTTTCGGCAGGTTAGTCAACAGCTATCCTGAACGATTCACAACCTTCAAATGTTGATTTTCAAAGCAGGCTGTTAAACCTGTTGAAAAGTTTTACAAAATATTCTGCCTGAATGTGATTTGTTTTGTTGACTTTCGTTGTTGTTTGGTGCCGAAATAGCTTAGTTGGGAGAGCGTTAGACTGAATATGTAAAGATCCCTGGTTCGATCCTGGGTTTCGGCAGGTTAATCAACAGCTATCCCGAAAGGTTCACGTTCTTCAGGTGTTGATTTTCAAAGCAGGTTGCAAAACCTGTTGAAAACTTTTACAAAATATTCTGCCTGAATGTGATTTGTTTTGTTGACTTTTGTTGGTGTTCGGTGCCTAAATTGCTCAGATGGGAGAGCGTTAGACGGAAGATCTAAAGGTCCCTGGTTCGATCCTGGGTTTCCTCAGGTTAGTCAACAGCTATCGCGAAAGATTCACGTCCTTCAGGTGTTGATTTTCAAAGCAGGCTGTTAAACCTGTTGAAAACTTTTACAAAACATTCTGCCTGAAGGTGATTTGTTTTGTTGACTTTTGTTGGTGTTCGGTGCCTAAATTGCTCAGATGGGAGAGTGTTAGACTGAAGATCTAAAGGTCCCTGGTTCGATCCTGGGTTTCTTCAGGTTAGTCAACAGCTATCCCGAAAGGTTCACGTCCTTCAGGGGGGTATACTACGAAGCTCGCTGAACATATCCAGGTTTTCTTGGGAAAACCTCGATTGCTAAAGACGAAACTCGCGATCAGAGTTAAACGGTTCCACGAAGCTCACTTAAAGGTAAATTTGTCAAGCCAGGTTTTCCGCTTTAGGTTCAATGCGCGTTCACATAAAAAGGGCGTAACCCAACGTCATTCACCTTGACGCAATGGATCCGACGGAGCGAACACGGGCTGTGTATGTCACTTAGGAGGAGCAAGTAGTGATTATGAACTCATACGAGGAGTTTAAAAAGCAAATAACGGCAAGGGGCGATACAGTTGCCCATGCTGGCAAAAAACAGCAGATTCTGTGAATGCGTAAGAATTGTTCGCCATTAATCCCAATACTCTATTGGGATTAATGGCGAACAATTCTTACGCATATGATTGCAAAATGCAAAAGCAACCTCCAACTTGCTTTTTTGTGTAATTTAGGGAATTCCTTTCAAATACATCCTATGTAAGAAACGTATTGCATGTGCTGGCTGGTAGCGACGGTGGTGTGGTGGATTAGGATGTGAGCTGAACGCCAGCGACTGGGGTTCATATCTTGCCTGTCCATCATCACGCCTTTTACCCCCATCTAGATCTGATTTGTGTGCTGACTTTTGTTATCATCTGGTGCCGAAATAGCTCAGTTGGGAGAGCGTTAGACTGAAGATCTAAAGGTCCCTGGTTCGATCCCGGGTTTCGGCAGGTTAGTGAACAGCTATCCTGAGCGGTTCACATCCTTCCGATGTTGATTTTCAAAGCAGGCTGTTACACCTGTTGAAAAGTTTTACAAAATATTCTGCCTGAATGTGATTTGTTTTGTTGACTTTTGTTGGTGTTCGGTGCCTAAATTGCTCAGATGGCAGAGCGTTAGACTGAAGATCTAAAGGTCCCTGGTTCGATCCTGGGTTACGTCAGGTTAGTCAACAGCTATCCTGAAAGGTTCACGTCCTTCAGGTGTAGATTTTCAAAGCAGGCTGTTAAACCTGTTGAAAATTTTTACAAAATATTCTGCCTGAATGTGATTTGTTTTGTTGACTTTTGCTTTCTTCCGGTGCCGAAATAGCTCAGTTGGGAGAGCGTTAGACTGAAGATCTAAAGGTCCCTTGTTCGATCCCGGGGTTCGGCAGGTTAGTCAACAGCTATCCTGAACGGTTCACATCCTTCAGATGTTCATTTTCAAAGCAGGCTGTTAAACCTGTTGAAAAGTTTTACAAAATATTCTGCCTGAATGTGATTTGTTTTGTTGACTTTTGTTGGTGTTCGGTGCCTAAATTGCTCAGATGGCAGAGCGTTAGACTGAAGATCTAAAGGTCCCTCGTTCGATCCTGGGTTACGTCAGGTTAATCAACAGCTATCCTGAAAGGTTCACGTCCTTCAGGTGTAGATTTTCAAAGCAGGCTGTTAAACCTGTTGAAAATTTTTACAAAATATTCTGCCTGAATGTGATTTGTTTTGTTGACTTTTGCTTTCTTCCGGTGCCGAAATAGCTCAGTTGGGAGAGCGTTAGACTGAAGATCTAAAGGTCCCTTGTTCGATCCCGGGTTTCGGCAGGTTAGTCAACAGCTATCCTGAACGATTCACAACCTTGAAATGTTGATTTTCAAAGCAGGCTGTTAAACCTGTTGAAAAGGTTTACAAAATATTCTGCCAGAATGTGATTTGTTTTGTTGAATTTGGGTGTTGTTTTGTGCCGAAATAGCTCAGTTGGGAGAGCGTTAGACTGAATATGTGAAGGTCCCTGGTTCGATCCTGGGTTTCGCCAGGTTGATCAACAGCTATCCCGAAAGGTTCACGTTCTTCAGGTGTTGATTTTCAAAGAAGGCTGTTAAACCTGTTGTACATTTTTACAAAATATACTGGCTGAATGTGATTTGTTGTGTTGACTTTTGTTACCATCTGGTGCCGAAATAGCTCAGTTGGGAGAGCGTTAGACTGAAGATCTAAAGGTCCCTGGTTCGATCCCGGGTTTCGGCAGGTTAGTCAACAGCTATCCGGAAAGGTTCACATCCGTCAGATGTTCATTTTCAAAGCAGGCTGTTGAAAAGTTTTACAAGATATTCTGCCTGAATGTGATTTGTTTTGTTTACTTTTGCCGTCTTCCGGTGCCGAAATAGCTCAGTTGGGAGAGCGTTAGACTGAAGATCTAAAGGTCCCTGGTTCGATCCTGGTTTCGGCAGGGTAGTCAACAGCTTTCCTGAAAGGTTCACATCCTTCAGGTGCTGAATCTTAAAGCAGGCCGTTAAACCAGTTGGTTAATGTAACAAATTATACTTCCTTAATGTGTTTTGTTTTGTTGACTTTTGGTGTCTTTTTGTGCCGAAATAGCTCAGTTGGGAGAGCGTTAGACTGAAGATCTAAAGGTCCCTGGTGCAATCCCGGGTTTCGGCAGGTTAGTCCACATCTACCCCGAAATCTTCACGTCCTTCAGGTGTTGATTTTCAAAGCAGGCTGTTAAATCTGTTGAAAAGTTTAACAAAATATTCTCCCTGAATGTGATTTGTTTTGTTGATTTTTGCTGTCTTCCGGTGCCGAAATAGCTCAGTTGGGAGAGCGTCAGACTGAATAAGTAAAGGTCCCTGGTTCGATCCTGGGTTTCGCCAGGTTAGTCAACAGCTATCCTGAACGATTCACAACCTTGAAATGTTGATTTTCAAAGCAGGCTGTTAAACCTGTTGAAAAGGTTTACAAAATATTCTGCCTGAATGTGATTTGTTTTGTTGAATTTGGGTGTTGTTTTGTGCCGAAATAGCTCAGTTGGGAGAGCGTTAGACTGAATATGTAAAGGTCCCTGGTTCGATCCTGGGTTTCGCCAGGTTGATCAACAGCTATCCCGAAAGGTTCACGTTCTTCAGGTGTTGATTTTCAAAGAAGGCTGTTAAACCTGTTGTACATTTTTACAAAATATACTGGCTGAATGTGATTTGTTGTGTTGACTTTTGTTATCATTTGGTGCCGAAATAGCTCAGTTGGGAGAGCGTTAGACTGAAGATCTAAAGGTCCCTGGTTCGATCCCGGGTTTCGGCAGGTTAGTCAACAGCTATCCGGAAAGGTTCACATCCTTCAGGTGTAGATTTTCAAAGAAGGCTGTTAAACCTGTTGAAAAGTTTTACAAAATATTCTGCCTGAATGTGATTTGTTTTGTTGACTTTTGTTGGTGTTCGGTGCCTAAATTGCTCAGATGGCAGAGCGTTAGACTGAAGATCTAAAGGTCCCTGGTTCGATCCTCGGTTACGTCAGGTTAGTCAACAGCTATCCTGAAAGGTTCACGTCCTTCAGGTGTAGATTTTCAAAGCAGGCTGTTAAACCTGTTGAAAATTTTTACAAAATATTCTGCCTGAATGTGATTTGTTTTGTTGACTTTTGCTCTCTTCCGGTGCCGAAATAGCTCAGTTGGGAGAGCGTTAGACTGAAAATCTAAAGGTCCCTTGTTCGATCCCGGGTTTCGGCAGGTTAGTCAACAGCTATCCTGAACAGTTCACATCCTTCAGATGTTCATTTTCAAAGCAGGCTGTTGAAAAGTTTTACAAGATATTCTGCCTGAATGTGATTTCTTTTGTTTACTTTTGCCGTCTTCCGGTGCCGAAATAGCTCAGTTGGGAGAGCGTTAGACTGAAGATCTAAAGGCTTCAGCTTTCCTGAAAGGTTCACATCCTTCAGGTGCTGAATCTTAAAGCAGGCCGTTAAACCAGTTGGTTAATGTAACAAATTATACTTCCTTAATGTGTTTTGTTTTGTTGACTTTTGGTGTCTTTTTGTGCTGAAATAGCTCAGTTGGGAGAGCGTTCGACTGAAGATCTAAAGGTCCCTAGTTCGATCCCGTGTTTCGGCAGGTTAGTCAACAGCTATGCCGAAAGGATCACATCCTTCAGGTGTTGATTTTCAAAGCAGGCTGTTAAACCTATTGAAAAGTTTTACAAAATATTCTGCCTGAATGTGATTTGTTTTGTTGACTTTTGCTGTCCTCCAGTGCCGAAATAGCTCAGTTGGGAGAGCGTTGGACTGAAGATCTAAAGGTCCCTGTTTTGATCCCGGGTTTCGGCAGGGTAGTCAACAGCTATCCTGAAAGGTTCACATCCTTCAGGTGCTGAATTTTAAAGCAGGCCGTTAAACCAGTTGGTTAATGTAACAAATTATACTTCCTTAATGTGTTTTGTTTTGTTGACTTTTGCTGTCTTTTTGTGCCGAAATAGCTCAGTTGGGAGAGCGTTAGACTGAAGATCTAAAGGTCCCTGGTTCGATCCCGGGTTTCGGCAGGTTAGTCAACAGCTATCCGGAAAGGTTCACATCCTTCTGGTGTTGATTTTCAAAGAAGGCTGTTAAACCTGTTGTACATTTTTACAAAATACTGGCTGAATGTGATTTGTTGTGTTGACTTTTGTTATCATTTGGTGCCGAAAAAGCTCAGTTGGGAGAGCGTTTGACTGAAGATCTAAAGGTCCCTGGTTCAATCCCGGGTTTCGGCAGGTTAGTCCACAGCTATCCCGAAATCTTCACGTCCTTCAGGTGTTGATTTTCAAAGCAGGCTGTTAAATCTGTTGAAAATGTGTACAAAATATTCTGTTTTGTTGACTTTTGCTGTCTTCCGGTGCCGAAATAGCTCAGTTGGGAGAGCGTTAGACTGAAGATCTAAAGGTCCCTGATTCGATCCCGGGTTTCGGCAGGTTAGTCAACAGCTATCCGGAAAGGTTCACATCCTTCAGGTGTTGATTTTCAAAGAAGGCTGTTAAACCTGTTGTACATTTTTACAAAATATACTGGCTGAATGTGATTTGTTGTGTTGACTTTTGTAATCATTTGGTGCCGAAATAGCTCAGTTGGGAGAGCGTTAGACTGAAGATCTAAAGGTCCCTGGTTCGATCCCGGGTTTCGGCAGGTTAGTCCACAGCTATCCTGAAATCTTCACGTCCTTCAGGTGTTGATTTTCAAAGCAGGCTGTTACACCTGTTGAAAAGTTTTACAAAATATTCTGCCTGAATGTGATTTGTTTTGTTGACTTTTGCTGTCCTCCAGTGCCGAAATAGCTCAGTTGGGAGAGCGTTAGACTGAAGATCTAAAGGTCCCTGGTTCGATCCCGGGTTTCGGCAGGGTAGTCAACAGCTATCCTGAAAGGTTCACATCCTTCAGGTGCTGAATTTTAAAGCAGGCCGTTAAACCAGTTGGTTAATATAACAATATATACTTCCTTAATGTGTTTTGTTTTGTTGACTTTTGCTGTCTTTTTGGGCTGAAATAGCTCAGTTGGGAGGGCGTTAGACTGAAGATCTAAAGGTCTTTGGTTCGATCCCGGGTTTCGGCAGGTTAGTCAACAGCTATCCGGAAAGGTTCACATCCTTCAGGTGCTGAATTTTAAAGCAGGCCGTTAAACCAGTTGGTTAATATAACAAATTATACTTCCTTAATGTGTTTTGTTTTGTTGACTTTTGCTGTCTTTTTGGGCTGAAATAGCTCAGTTGGGAGGGCGTTAGACTGAAGATCTAAAGGTCTTTCGTTCGATCCCGGGTTTCGGCAGGTTAGTCAACAGCTATCCGGAAAGGTTCACATCCTTCAGGTGTTGATTTTCAATGAAGGCTGTTAAACCTGTTGTACATTTTTACAACATATACTGGCTGAATGTGATTTGTTGTGTTGACTTTTGCTATTGTTTGGTGCCGAAATAGCTCAGTTGGGAGAGCGTTAGACTGAACATCTAAAGGTCCCTGGTTCAATCCCGGGTTTCGGCAGGTTAGTCCACAGCTATCCAGAAATCTGCACGTCATTCAGGTGTTGAATTTCAAAGCAGGTTGTTAAATCCGTTGAAAAGTTTTACAAAATATTCTCCCTGAATGTGATTTGTTTTGTTGATTTTTGCTGTCTTCCGGTGCCGAAATAGCTCATTTGGGAGAGCGTTAGACTGAAGATCTAAAGGTCCCTGGTTCGATCCCGGGTTTCGGCAGGTTAGTCAACAGCTATCCTGAACGATTCACAACCTTCAAATGTTGATTCTCAAAGCAGGCTGTTAAACCTGTTGAAAAGTTTTACAAAATATTCTGCCTGAATGTGATTTGTTTTGTTGACTTTCGTTGTTGTTTGGTGCCGAAATAGCTTAGTTGGGAGAGCGTTAGACTGAATATGTAAAGATCCCTGGTTCGATCCTGGGTTTCGGCAGGTTAATCAACAGCTATCCCGAGAGGTTCACGTTCTTCAGGTGTTGATTTTCAAAGCAGGTTGCAAAACCTGTTGAAAACTTTTACAAAATATTCTGCCTGAATGTGATTTGTTTTGTTGACTTTTGTTGGTGTTCGGTGCCTAAATTGCTCAGATGGGAGAGCGTTAGACGGAAGATCTAAAGGTCCCTGGTTCGATCCTGGGTTTCCTCAGGTTAGTCAACAGCTATCGCGAAAGATTCACGTCCTTCAGGTGTTGATTTTCAAAGCAGGCTGTTAAACCTGTTGAAAACTTTTACAAAACATTCTGCCTGAAGGTGATTTGTTTTGTTGACTGTTGTTGGTGTTCGGTGCCTAAATTGCTCAGATGGGAGAGTGTTAGACTGAAGATCTAAAGGTCCCTGGTTCGATCCTGGGTTACGTCAGGTTAATCAACAGCTATCCTGAAAGGTTCACGTCCTTCAGGTGTAGATTTTCAAAGCAGGCTGTTAAACCTGTTGAAAATTTTTACAAAATATTCTGCCTGAATGTGATTTGTTTTGTTGACTTTTGCTTTCTTCCGGTGCCGAAATAGCTCAGTTGGGAGAGCGTTAGACTGAAGATCTAAAGGTCCCTTGTTCGATCCCGGGTTTCGGCAGGTTAGTCAACAGCTATCCTGAACGATTCACAACCTTGAAATGTTGATTTTCAAAGCAGGCTGTTAAACCTGTTGAAAAGGTTTACAAAATATTCTGCCTGAATGTGATTTGTTTTGTTGAATTTGGGTGTTGTTTTGTGCCGAAATAGCTCAGTTGGGAGAGCGTTAGACTGAATATGTAAAGGTCCCTGGTTCGATCCTGGGTTTCGCCAGGTTGATCAACAGCTATCCCGAAAGGTTCACGTTCTTCAGGTGTTGATTTTCAAAGAAGGCTGTTAAACCTGTTGTACATTTTTACAAAATATACTGGCTGAATGTGATTTGTTGTGTTGACTTTTGTTACCATCTGGTGCCGAAATAGCTCAGTTGGGAGAGCGTTAGACTGAAGATCTAAAGGTCCCTGGTTCGATCCCGGGTTTCGGCAGGTTAGTCAACAGCTATCCGGAAAGGTTCACATCCTTCAGATGTCCATTTTCAAAGCAGGCTGTTGAAAAGTTTTACAAGATATTCTGCCTGAATGTGATTTGTTTTGTTCACTTTTGCCGTCTTCAGGTGCCGAAATAGCTCAGTTGGGAGAGCGTTAGACTGAAAATCTAAAGGTCCCTGGTTCGATCCCGGGTTTCGGCAGGTTAGTCCACAGCTATCCTGAAATCTTTACGTCCTTCAGGTGTTGATTTTCAAAGCAGGCTGTTAAATCTGTTGAAAATGTGTACAAAATATTCTGTTTTGTTGACTTTTGCTGTCTTCCGGTGCCGAAATAGCTCAGTTGGGAGAGCGTTAGACTGAAGATCTAAAGGTCCCTGGTTCGATCCCGGGTTTCGGCAGGTTAGTCAACAGCTATCCGGAAAGGTTCACATCCTTCAGGTGTTGATTTTCAAAGAAGGCTGTTAAACCTGTTGTACATTTTTACAAAATATACTGGTTGAATGTGATTTGTTGTGTTGACTTTTGTAATCATTTGCTAGCCGGGTTTCGGCAGGTTAGTCCACAGCTATCCTGAAATCTTCACGTCCTTCAGGTGTTGATTTTCAAAGCAGGCTGTTACACCTGTTGAAAAGTTTTACAAAATATTCTGCCTGAATGTGATTTGTTTTGTTGACTTTTGCTGTCCTCCAGTGCCGAAATAGCTCAGTTGGGAGAGCGTTAGACTGAAGATCTAAAGGTCCCTGGTTCGATCCCGGGTTTCGGCAGGGTAGTCGACAGCTATCCTGAAAGGTTCACATCCTTCAGGTGCTGAATTTTAAAGCAGGCCGTTAAACCAGTTGGTTAATATAACAAATTATACTTCCTTAATGTGTTTTGTTTTGTTGACTTTTGCTGTCTTTTTGGGCCGAAATAGCTCAGTTGGGAGGGCGTTAGACTGAAGATCTAAAGGTCTTTGGTTCGATCCCGGGTTTCGGCAGGTTAGTCAACAGCTATCCGGAAAGGTTCACATCCTTCAGGTGCTGAATTTTAAAGCAGGCCGTTAAACCAGTTGGTTAATATAACAAATTATACTTCCTTAATGTGTTTTGTTTTGTTGACTTTTGCTGTCTTTTTGGGCTGAAATAGCTCAGTTGGGAGGGCGTTAGACTGAAGATCTAAAGGTCTTTGGTTCGATCCCGGGTTTCGGCAGGTTAGTCAACAGCTATCCGGAAAGGTTCACATCCTTCAGGTGTTGATTTTCTATGAAGGCTGTTAAACCTGTTGTACATTTTTACAACATATACTGGCTGAATGTGATTTGTTGTGTTGACTTTTGTTATTGTTTGGTGCCGAAATAGCTCAGTTGGGAGCGCGTTAGACTGAAGATCTAAAGGTCCCTGGTTCAATCCCGGGTTTCGGCAGGTTAGTCCACAGCTATCCAGAAATCTGCACGTCATTCAGGTGTTGAATTTCAAAGCAGGCTGTTAAATCTGTTGAAAAGTTTTACAAAATATTCTCCCTGAATGCGATTTGTTTTGTTGATTTTTGCTGTCTTCCGGTGCCGAAATAGCTCATTTGGGAGAGCGTTAGACTGAAGATCTAAAGGTCCCTGGTTCGATCCCGGGTTTCGGCAGGTTAGTCAACAGCTATCCTGAACGATTCACAACCTTCAAATGTTAATTTTCAAAGCAGGCTGTTAAACCTGTTGAAAAGTTTTACAAAATATTCTGCCTGAATGTGATTTGTTTTGTTGACTTTCGTTGTTGTTTGGTGCCGAAATAGCTTAGTTGGGAGAGCGTTAGACTGAATATGTAAAGATCCCTGGTTCGATCCTGGGTTTCGGCAGGTTAATCAACAGCTATCCCGAGAGGTTCACGTTCTTCAGGTGTTGATTTTCAAAGCAGGTTGCAAAACCTGTTGAAAACTTTTACAAAATATTCTGCCTGAATGTGATTTGTTTTGTTGACTTTTGTTGGTGTTCGGTGCCTAAATTGCTCAGATGGGAGAGCGTTAGACGGAAGATCTAAAGGTCCCTGGTTCGATCCTGGGTTTCCTCAGGTTAGTCAACAGCTATCGCGAAAGATTCACGTCCTTCAGGTGTTGATTTTCAAAGCAGGCTGTTAAACCTGTTGAAAACTTTTACAAAACATTCTGCCTGAAGGTGATTTGTTTTGTTGACTTTTGTTGGTGTTCGGTGCCTAAATTGCTCAGATGGGAGAGTGTTAGACTGAAGATCTAAAGGTCCCTGGTTCGATCCTGGGTTTCTTCAGGTTAGTCAACAGCTATCCCGAAAGGTTCACGTCCTTCAGGGGGGTATACTACGAAGCTCGCTGAACATATCCAGGTTTTCTTGGGAAAACCTCGATTGCTAAAGACGAAACTCGCGATCAGAGTTAAACGGTTCCACGAAGCTCACTTAAAGGTAAATTTGTCAAGCCAGGTTTTCCGCTTTAGGTTCAATGCGCGTTCACATAAAAAGGGCGTAACCCAACGTCATTCACCTTGACGCAATGGATCCGACGGAGCGAACACGGGCTGTGTATGTCACTTAGGAGGAGCAAGTAGTGATTATGAACTCATACGAGGAGTTTAAAAAGCAAATAACGGCAAGGGGCGATACAGTTGCCCATGCTGGCAAAAAACAGCAGATTCTGTGAATGCGTAAGAATTGTTCGCCATTAATCCCAATACTCTATTGGGATTAATGGTTTCCGTCAACAGGTATATTTTCAAATATACCTGTTGAAAAGTTTTACAAAATATACTGGCTGAATGTGATTTGTTGTGTTGACTTTTGTTATCATCTGGTGCCGAAATAGCTCATTTGGGAGAGCGTTAGACTGAAGATCTAAAGGTCCCTGGTTCGGTCCCGGGTTTCGGCAGGTTAGTCAACAGCTACCCGGAAAGGTTCACATCCTTCAGGTGTTGATTTTCAAAGAAGGCTGTTAAACATGTTGTACATTTTTACAAAATATACTGGCTGAATGTGATTTGTTGTGTTGACTTTTGTTATCATTTGGTGCCGAAATAGCTCAGTTGGGAGAGCGTTAGACTGAAGATCTAAAGGTCCCTGGTTCGATCCCGGGTTTCGGCAGGTTAGTCAACAGCTATCCGGAAAGGTTCACATCCTTCAGGTGTCGATTTTCAAAGAAGGCTGTTAAACCTGTTGTACATTTTTACAAAATATACTGGCTGAATGTGATTTGTTGTGTTGACTTTTGTTATCAGCTGGTGCCGAAATAGCTCAGTTGGGAGAGCGTTAGACTGAAGATCTAAAGGTCCCTGGTTCGATCCTGGGTTTCGGCAGGTTAGTCAACAGCTATCCGGAAAGGTTCACATCCTTCAGGTGTTGATTTTCAAAGAAGGCTGTTAAACCTGTTGTACATTTTTACAAAATATACTGGCTGAATGTGATTTGTTGTGTTGACTTTTGTTATCATTTGGTGCCGAAATAGCTCAGTTGGGAGAGCGTTAGACTGAAGATCTAAAGGTCCCTGGTTTGATCCCGGGTTTCGGCAGGTTAGTCCACAGCTATCCTGAAATCTTCATGTCCTTCAGGTGTTGATTTTCAAAGCAGGCTGTTAAATCTGTTGGAAATGTTTACAAAATATTCTGTTTTGTTGACTTTTGCTGTCTTCCGGTGCCGAAATAGCTCAGTTGGGAGAGCGTTAGACTGAAGATCTAAAGGTCCCTGGTTCGATCCAGGGTTTCGGCAGGTTAGTCAACAGCAATGCGGAAAGGTTCACATCCTTCAGGTGTTGATTTTCAAAGAAGGCTGTTAAACCTGTTGTACATTTTTACAAAATATACTGACTGAATGTGATTTGTTGTGTTGACTTTTGTTATCATTTGGTGCCGAAATAGCTCAGTTGGGAGAGCGTTAGACTGAAGATCTAAAGGTCCCTAGTTTGATCCGGGATTTCGGCAGGTTAGTCAACAGCTATCCGGAAAGGTTCACATCCTTCAGGTGTAGATTTTCAAAGAAGGCTGTTAAACCTGTTGTACGTTTTTACAAAATATACTGGCTGAATGTGATTTGTTGTGTTGACTTTTGTTATCAGCTGGTGCCGAAATAGCTCAGTTGGGAGAGCGTTAGACTGAAGATCTAAAGGTCCCTGGTTCGATCCCGGGTTTCGGCAGGTTAGTCAACAGCTATCCGGAAAGGTTCACATCCTTCAGGTGTTGATTTTCAAAGAAGGCTGTTAAACCTGTTGTACATTTTTACAAAATATACTGGCTGAATGTGATTTGTTGTGTTGACTTTTGTTATCATTTGGTGCCGAAATAGCTCAGTTGGGAGAGCGTTAGACTGAAGATCTAAAGGTCCCTGGTTCGATCCCGGGTTTCGGCAGGTTAGTGAACAGCTATCCTGAACGGTTCACATCCTTCCGATGTTGATTTTCAAAGCAGGCTGTTACACCTGTTGAAAAGTTTTACAAAATATTCTGCCTGAATGTGATTTGTTTTGTTGACTTCTGTTGGTGTTCGGTGCCTAAATTGCTCAGATGGCAGAGCGTTAGACTGAAGATCTAAAGGTCCCTGGTTCGATCCTGGGTTACGTCAGGTTAGTCAACAGCTATCCTGAAAGGTTCACGTCCTTCAGGTGTAGATTTTCAAAGCAGGCTGTTAAACCTGTTGAAAATTTTTACAAAATATTCTGCCTGAATGTGATTTGTTTTGTTGACTTTTGCTTTCTTCCGGTGCAGAAATAGCTCAGTTGGGAGAGCGTTAGACTGAAGATCTAAAGGTCCCTTGTTCGATCCCCGGGTTCAGCAGGTTAGTCAACAGCTATCCTGAACGGTTCACATCCTTCAGATGTTCATTTTCAAAGCAGGCTGTTAAACCTGTTGAAAAGTTTTACAAAATATTCTGCCTGAATGTGATTTGTTTTGTTGACTTTTGTTGGTGTTCGGTGCCTAAATTGCTCAGATGGCAGAGCGTTAGACTGAAGATTTAAAGGTCCCTGGTTCGATCCTGGGTTACGTCAGGTTAGTCAACAGCTATCCCGAAAGGTTCACGTCCTTCAGGGGGGTATACTACGAAGCTCGCTGAACATATCCAGGTTTTCTTGGGAAAACCTCGATTGCTAAAGACGAAACTCGCGATCAGAGGTAAACGGTTCCACGAAGCTCACTTAAAGGTAAATTTGTCAAGCCAGGTTTTCCGCTTTAGGTTCAATGCGCGTTCACATAAAAAGGGCGTAACCCAACGTCATTCACCTTGACGCAATGGATCCGACGGAGCGAACACGGGCTGTGTATGTCACTTAGGAGGAGCAAGTAGTGATTATGAACTCATACGAGGAGTTTAAAAAGCAAATAACGGCAAGGGGCGATACAGTTGCCCATGCTGGCAAAAAACAGCAGATTCTGTGAATGCGTAAGAATTGTTCGCCATTAATCCCAATACTCTATTGGGATTAATGGCGAACGATTCTTACGCATATGATTGCAAAATGCAAAAGCAACCTCCAACTTGCTTTTTTGTGTAATTTAGGGAATTCCTTTCAAATACATCCTATGTAAGAAACGTATTGCATGTGCTGGCTGGTAGCGACGGTGGTGTGGTGGATTAGGATGTGAGCTGAACGCCAGCGACTGGGGTTCATATCTTGCCTGTCCATCATCACGCCTTTTACCCCCATCTAGATCTGATTTGTGTGCTGACTTTTGTTATCATCTGGTGCCGAAATAGCTCAGTTGGGAGAGCGTTAGACTGAAGATCTAAAGGTCCCTGGTTCGATCCCGGGTTTCGGCAGGTTAGTGAACAGCTATCCTGAGCGGTTCACATCCTTCCGATGTTGATTTTCAAAGCAGGCTGTTACACCTGTTGAAAAGTTTTACAAAATATTCTGCCTGAATGTGATTTGTTTTGTTGACTTTTGTTGGTGTTCGGTGCCTAAATTGCTCAGATGGCAGAGCGTTAGACTGAAGATCTAAAGGTCCCTGGTTCGATCCTGGGTTACGTCAGGTTAGTCAACAGCTATCCTGAAAGGTTCACGTCCTTCAGGTGTAGATTTTCAAAGCAGGCTGTTAAACCTGTTGAAAATTTTTACAAAATATTCTGCCTGAATGTGATTTGTTTTGTTGACTTTTGCTTTCTTCCGGTGCCGAAATAGCTCAGTTGGGAGAGCGTTAGACTGAAGATCTAAAGGTCCCTTGTTCGATCCCGGGGTTCGGCAGGTTAGTCAACAGCTATCCTGAACGGTTCACATCCTTCAGATGTTCATTTTCAAAGCAGGCTGTTAAACCTGTTGAAAAGTTTTACAAAATATTCTGCCTGAATGTGATTTGTTTTGTTGACTTTTGTTGGTGTTCGGTGCCTAAATTGCTCAGATGGCAGAGCGTTAGACTGAATATGTGAAGGTCCCTGGTTCGATCCTGGGTTTCGCCAGGTTGATCAACAGCTATCCCGAAAGGTTCACGTTCTTCAGGTGTTGATTTTCAAAGAAGGCTGTTAAACCTGTTGTACATTTTTACAAAATATACTGGCTGAATGTGATTTGTTGTGTTGACTTTTGTTACCATCTGGTGCCGAAATAGCTCAGTTGGGAGAGCGTTAGACTGAAGATCTAAAGGTCCCTGGTTCGATCCCGGGTTTCGGCAGGTTTGTCAACAGCTATCCGGAAAGGTTCACATCCGTCAGATGTTCATTTTCAAAGCAGGCTGTTGAAAAGTTTTACAAGATATTCTGCCTGAATGTGATTTGTTTTGTTTACTTTTGCCGTCTTCCGGTGCCGAAATAGCTCAGTTGGGAGAGCGTTAGACTGAAGATCTAAAGGTCCCTGGTTCGATCCTGGTTTCGGCAGGGTAGTCAACAGCTTTCCTGAAAGGTTCACATCCTTCAGGTGCTGAATCTTAAAGCAGGCCGTTAAACCAGTTGGTTAATGTAACAAATTATACTTCCTTAATGTGTTTTGTTTTGTTGACTTTTGGTGTCTTTTTGTGCCGAAATAGCTCAGTTGGGAGAGCGTTAGACTGAAGATCTAAAGGTCCCTGGTGCAATCCCGGGTTTCGGCAGGTTAGTCCACATCTACCCCGAAATCTTCACGTCCTTCAGGTGTTGATTTTCAAAGCAGGCTGTTAAATCTGTTGAAAAGTTTAACAAAATATTCTCCCTGAATGTGATTTGTTTTGTTGATTTTTGCTGTCTTCCGGTGCCGAAATAGCTCAGTTGGGAGAGCGTCAGACTGAATAAGTAAAGGTCCCTGGTTCGATCCTGGGTTTCGCCAGGTTAGTCAACAGCTATCCTGAACGATTCACGACCTTGAAATGTTGATTTTCAAAGCAGGCTGTTAAACCTGTTGAAAAGGTTTACAAAATATTCTGCCTGAATGTGATTTGTTTTGTTGAATTTGGGTGTTGTTTTGTGCCGAAAAAGCTCAGTTGGGAGAGCGTTAGACTGAATATGTAAAGGTCCCTGGTTCGATCCTGGGTTTCGCCAGGTTGATCAACAGCTATCCCGAAAGGTTCACGTTCTTCAGGTGTTGATTTTCAAAGAAGGCTGTTAAACCTGTTGTACATTTTTACAAAATATACTGGCTGAATGTGATTTGTTGTGTTGACTTTTGTTATCATTTGGTGCCGAAATAGCTCAGTTGGGAGAGCGTTAGACTGAAGATCTAAAGGTCCCTGGTTCGATCCCGGGTTTCGGCAGGTTAGTCAACAGCTATCCGGAAAGGTTCACATCCTTCAGGTGTAGATTTTCAAAGAAGGCTGTTAAACCTGTTGAAAAGTTTTACAAAATATTCTGCCTGAATGTGATTTGTTTTGTTGACTTTTGTTGGTGTTCGGTGCCTAAATTGCTCAGATGGCAGAGCGTTAGACTGAAGATCTAAAGGTCCCTGGTTCGATCCTCGGTTACGTCAGGTTAGTCAACAGCTATCCTGAAAGGTTCACGTCCTTCAGGTGTAGATTTTCAAAGCAGGCTGTTAAACCTGTTGAAAATTTTTACAAAATATTCTGCCTGAATGTGATTTGTTTTGTTGACTGTTGCTCTCTTCCGGTGCCGAAATAGCTCAGTTGGGAGAGCGTTAGACTGAAAATCTAAAGGTCCCTTGTTCGATCCCGGGTTTCGGCAGGTTAGTCAACAGCTATCCTGAACAGTTCACATCCTTCAGATGTTCATTTTCAAAGCAGGCTGTTGAAAAGTTTTACAAGATATTCTGCCTGAATGTGATTTCTTTTGTTTACTTTTGCCGTCTTCCGGTGCCGAAATAGCTCAGTTGGGAGAGCGTTAGACTGAAGATCTAAAGGCTTCAGCTTTCCTGAAAGGTTCACATCCTTCAGGTGCTGAATCTTAAAGCAGGCCGTTAAACCAGTTGGTTAATGTAACAAATTATACTACCTTAATGTGTTTTGTTTTGTTGACTTTTGGTGTCTTTTTGTGCTGAAATAGCTCAGTTGGGAGAGCGTTCGACTGAAGATCTAAAGGTCCCTAGTTCGATCCCGTGTTTCGGCAGGTTAGTCAACAGCTATGCCGAAAGGATCACATCCTTCAGGTGTTGATTTTCAAAGCAGGCTGTTAAACCTATTGAAAAGTTTTACAAAATATTCTGCCTGAATGTGATTTGTTTTGTTGACTTTTGCTGTCCTCCAGTGCCGAAATAGCTCAGTTGGGAGAGCGTTGGACTGAAGATCTAAAGGTCCCTGTTTTGATCCCGGGTTTCGGCAGGGTAGTCAACAGCTATCCTGAAAGGTTCACATCCTTCAGGTGCTGAATTTTAAAGCAGGCCGTTAAACCAGTTGGTTAATGTAACAAATTATACTTCCTTAATGTGTTTTGTTTTGTTGACTTTTGCTGTCTTTTTGTGCCGAAATAGCTCAGTTGGGAGAGCGTTAGACTGAAGATCTAAAGGTCCCTGGTTCGATCCCGGGTTTCGGCAGGTTAGTCAACAGCTATCTGGAAAGGTTCACATCCTTCTGGTGTTGATTTTCAAAGAAGGCTGTTAAACCTGTTGTACATTTTTACAAAATACTGGCTGAATGTGATTTGTTGTGTTGACTTTTGTTATCATTTGGTGCCGAAATAGCTCAGTTGGGAGAGCGTTTGACTGAAGATCTAAAGGTCCCTGGTTCAATCCCGGGTTTCGGCAGGTTAGTCCACAGCTATCCCGAAATCTTCACGTCCTTCAGGTGTTGATTTTCAAAGCAGGCTGTTAAATCTGTTGAAAATGTGTACAAAATATTCTGTTTTGTTGACTTTTGCTGTCTTCCGGTGCCGAAATAGCTCAGTTGGGAGAGCGTTAGACTGAAGATCTAAAGGTCCCTGATTCGATCCCGGGTTTCGGCAGGTTAGTCAACAGCTATCCGGAAAGGTTCACATCCTTCAGGTGTTGATTTTCAAAGAAGGCTGTTAAACCTGTTGTACATTTTTACAAAATATACTGGCTGAATGTGATTTGTTGTGTTGACTTTTGTAATCATTTGGTGCCGAAATAGCTCAGTTGGGAGAGCGTTAGACTGAAGATCTAAAGGTCCCTGGTTCGATCCCGGGTTTCGGCAGGTTAGTCCACAGCTATCCTGAAATCTTCACGTCCTTCAGGTGTTGATTTTCAAAGCAGGCTGTTACACCTGTTGAAAAGTTTTACAAAATATTCTGCCTGAATGTGATTTGTTTTGTTGACTTTTGCTGTCCTCCAGTGCCGAAATAGCTCAGTTGGGAGAGCGTTAGACTGAAGATCTAAAGGTCCCTGGTTCGATCCCGGGTTTCGGCAGGGTAGTCAACAGCTATCCTGAAAGGTTCACATCCTTCAGGTGCTGAATTTTAAAGCAGGCCGTTAAACCAGTTGGTTAATATAACAATATATACTTCCTTAATGTGTTTTGTTTTGTTGACTTTTGCTGTCTTTTTGGGCTGAAATAGCTCAGTTGGGAGGGCGTTAGACTGAAGATCTAAAGGTCTTTGGTTCGATCCCGGGTTTCGGCAGGTTAGTCAACAGCTATCCGGAAAGGTTCACATCCTTCAGGTGCTGAATTTTAAAGCAGGCCGTTAAACCAGTTGGTTAATATAACAAATTATACTTCCTTAATGTGTTTTGTTTTGTTGACTTTTGCTGTCTTTTTGGGCTGAAATAGCTCAGTTGGGAGGGCGTTAGACTGAAGATCTAAAGGTCTTTCGTTCGATCCCGGGTTTCGGCAGGTTAGTCAACAGCTATCCGGAAAGGTTCACATCCTTCAGGTGTTGATTTTCAATGAAGGCTGTTAAACCTGTTGTACATTTTTACAACATATACTGGCTGAATGTGATTTGTTGTGTTGACTTTTGCTATTGTTTGGTGCCGAAATAGCTCAGTTGGGAGAGCGTTAGACTGAACATCTAAAGGTCCCTGGTTCAATCCCGGGTTTCGGCAGGTTAGTCCACAGCTATCCAGAAATCTGCACGTCATTCAGGTGTTGAATTTCAAAGCAGGTTGTTAAATCCGTTGAAAAGTTTTACAAAATATTCTCCCTGAATGTGATTTGTTTTGTTGATTTTTGCTGTCTTCCGGTGCCGAAATAGCTCATTTGGGAGAGCGTTAGACTGAAGATCTAAAGGTCCCTGGTTCGATCCCGGGTTTCGGCAGGTTAGTCAACAGCTATCCTGAACGATTCACAACCTTCAAATGTTGATTTTCAAAGCAGGCTGTTAAACCTGTTGAAAAGTTTTACAAAATATTCTGCCTGAATGTGATTTGTTTTGTTGACTTTCGTTGTTGTTTGGTGCCGAAATAGCTTAGTTGGGAGAGCGTTAGACTGAATATGTAAAGATCCCTGGTTCGATCCTGGGTTTCGGCAGGTTAATCAACAGCTATCCCGAGAGGTTCACGTTCTTCAGGTGTTGATTTTCAAAGCAGGTTGCAAAACCTGTTGAAAACTTTTACAAAATATTCTGCCTGAATGTGATTTGTTTTATTGACTTTTGTTGGTGTTCGGTGCCTAAATTGCTCAGATGGGAGAGCGTTAGACGGAAGATCTAAAGGTCCCTGGTTCGATCCTGGGTTTCCTCAGGTTAGTCAACAGCTATCGCGAAAGATTCACGTCCTTCAGGTGTTGATTTTCAAAGCAGGCTGTTAAACCTGTTGAAAACTTTTACAAAACATTCTGCCTGAAGGTGATTTGTTTTGTTGACTGTTGTTGGTGTTCGGTGCCTAAATTGCTCAGATGGGAGAGTGTTAGACTGAAGATCTAAAGGTCCCTGGTTCGATCCTGGGTTACGTCAGGTTAATCAACAGCTATCCTGAAAGGTTCACGTCCTTCAGGTGTAGATTTTCAAAGCAGGCTGTTAAACCTGTTGAAAATTTTTACAAAATATTCTGCCTGAATGTGATTTGTTTTGTTGACTTTTGCTTTCTTCCGGTGCCGAAATAGCTCAGTTGGGAGAGCGTTAGACTGAAGATCTAAAGGTCCCTTGTTCGATCCCGGGTTTCGGCAGGTTAGTCAACAGCTATCCTGAACGATTCACAACCTTGAAATGTTGATTTTCAAAGCAGGCTGTTAAACCTGTTGAAAAGGTTTACAAAATATTCTGCCTGAATGTGATTTGTTTTGTTGAATTTGGGTGTTTTGTGCCGAAATAGCTCAGTTGGGAGAGCGTTAGACTGAATATGTAAAGGTCCCTGGTTCGATCCTGGGTTTCGCCAGGTTGATCAACAGCTATCCCGAAAGGTTCACGTTCTTCAGGTGTTGATTTTCAAAGAAGGCTGTTAAACCTGTTGTACATTTTTACAAAATATACTGGCTGAATGTGATTTGTTGTGTTGACTTTTGTTACCATCTGGTGCCGAAATAGCTCAGTTGGGAGAGCGTTAGACTGAAGATCTAAAGGTCCCTGGTTCGATCCCGGGTTTCGGCAGGTTAGTCAACAGCTATCCGGAAAGGTTCACATCCTTCAGATGTTCATTTTCAAAGCAGGCTGTTGAAAAGTTTTACAAGATATTCTGCCTGAATGTGATTTGTTTTGTTTACTTTTGCCGTCTTCAGGTGCCGAAATAGCTCAGTTGGGAGAGCGTTAGACTGAAAATCTAAAGGTCCCTGGTTCGATCCCGGGTTTCGGCAGGTTAGTCCACAGCTATCCTGAAATCTTTACGTCCTTCAGGTGTTGATTTTCAAAGCAGGCTGTTAAATCTGTTGAAAATGTGTACAAAATATTCTGTTTTGTTGACTTTTGCTGTCTTCCGGTGCCGAAATAGCTCAGTTGGGAGAGCGTTAGACTGAAGATCTAAAGGTCCCTGGTTCGATCCCGGGTTTCGGCAGGTTAGTCAACAGCTATCCGGAAAGGTTCACATCCTTCAGGTGTTGATTTTCAAAGAAGGCTGTTAAACCTGTTGTACATTTTTACAAAATATACTGGTTGAATGTGATTTGTTGTGTTGACTTTTGTAATCATTTGCTAGCCGGGTTTCGGCAGGTTAGTCCACAGCTATCCTGAAATCTTCACGTCCTTCAGGTGTTGATTTTCAAAGCAGGCTGTTACACCTGTTGAAAAGTTTTACAAAATATTCTGCCTGAATGTGATTTGTTTTGTTGACTTTTGCTGTCCTCCAGTGCCGAAATAGCTCAGTTGGGAGAGCGTTAGACTGAAGATCTAAAGGTCCCTGGTTCGATCCCGGGTTTCGCCAGGGTAGTCGACAGCTATCCTGAAAGGTTCACATCCTTCAGGTGCTGAATTTTAAAGCAGGCCGTTAAACCAGTTGGTTAATATAACAAATTATACTTCCTTAATGTGTTTTGTTTTGTTGACTTTTGCTGTCTTTTTGGGCCGAAATAGCTCAGTTGGGAGGGCGTTAGACTGAAGATCTAAAGGTCTTTGGTTCGATCCCGGGTTTCGGCAGGTTAGTCAACAGCTATCCGGAAAGGTTCACATCCTTCAGGTGCTGAATTTTAAAGCAGGCCGTTAAACCAGTTGGTTAATATAACAAATTATACTTCCTTAATGTGTTTTGTTTTGTTGACTTTTGCTGTCTTTTTGGGCTGAAATAGCTCAGTTGGGAGGGCGTTAGACTGAAGATCTAAAGGTCTTTGGTTCGATCCCGGGTTTCGGCAGGTTAGTCAACAGCTATCCGGAAAGGTTCACATCCTTCAGGTGTTGATTTTCTATGAAGGCTGTTAAACCTGTTGTACATTTTTACAACATATACTGGCTGAATGTGATTTGTTGTGTTGACTTTTGTTATTGTTTGGTGCCGAAATAGCTCAGTTGGGAGCGCGTTAGACTGAAGATCTAAAGGTCCCTGGTTCAATCCCGGGTTTCGGCAGGTTAGTCCACAGCTATCCAGAAATCTGCACGTCATTCAGGTGTTGAATTTCAAAGCAGGCTGTTAAATCTGTTGAAAAGTTTTACAAAATATTCTCCCTGAATGTGATTTGTTTTGTTGATTTTTGCTGTCTTCCGGTGCCGAAATAGCTCATTTGGGAGAGCGTTAGACTGAAGATCTAAAGGTCCCTGGTTCGATCCCGGGTTTCGGCAGGTTAGTCAACAGCTATCCTGAACGATTCACAACCTTCAAATGTTAATTTTCAAAGCAGGCTGTTAAACCTGTTGAAAAGTTTTACAAAATATTCTGCCTGAATGTGATTTGTTTTGTTGACTTTCGTTGTTGTTTGGTGCCGAAATAGCTTAGTTGGGAGAGCGTTAGACTGAATATGTAAAGATCCCTGGTTCGATCCTGGGTTTCGGCAGGTTAATCAACAGCTATCCCGAGAGGTTCACGTTCTTCAGGTGTTGATTTTCAAAGCAGGTTGCAAAACCTGTTGAAAACTTTTACAAAATATTCTGCCTGAATGTGATTTGTTTTGTTGACTTTTGTTGGTGTTCGGTGCCTAAATTGCTCAGATGGGAGAGCGTTAGACGGAAGATCTAAAGGTCCCTGGTTCGATCCTGGGTTTCCTCAGGTTAGTCAACAGCTATCGCGAAAGATTCACGTCCTTCAGGTGTTGATTTTCAAAGCAGGCTGTTAAACCTGTTGAAAACTTTTACAAAACATTCTGCCTGAAGGTGATTTGTTTTGTTGACTTTTGTTGGTGTTCGGTGCCTAAATTGCTCAGATGGGAGAGTGTTAGACTGAAGATCTAAAGGTCCCTGGTTCGATCCTGGGTTTCTTCAGGTTAGTCAACAGCTATCCCGAAAGGTTCACGTCCTTCAGGGGGGTATACTACGAAGCTCGCTGAACATATCCAGGTTTTCTTGGGAAAACCTCGATTGCTAAAGACGAAACTCGCGATCAGAGTTAAACGGTTCCACGAAGCTCACTTAAAGGTAAATTTGTCAAGCCAGGTTTTCCGCTTTAGGTTCAATGCGCGTTCACATAAAAAGGGCGTAACCCAACGTCATTCACCTTGACGCAATGGATCCGACGGAGCGAACACGGGCTGTGTATGTCACTTAGGAGGAGCAAGTAGTGATTATGAACTCATACGAGGAGTTTAAAAAGCAAATAACGGCAAGGGGCGATACAGTTGCCCATGCTGGCAAAAAACAGCAGATTCTGTGAATGCGTAAGAATTGTTCGCCATTAATCCCAATACTCTATTGGGATTAATGGTTTCCGTCAACAGGTATATTTTCAAATATACCTGTTGAAAAGTTTTACAAAATATACTGGCTGAATGTGATTTGTTGTGTTGACTTTTGTTATCATCTGGTGCCGAAATAGCTCATTTGGGAGAGCGTTAGACTGAAGATCTAAAGGTCCCTGGTTCGGTCCCGGGTTTCGGCAGGTTAGTCAACAGCTACCCGGAAAGGTTCACATCCTTCAGGTGTTGATTTTCAAAGAAGGCTGTTAAACATGTTGTACATTTTTACAAAATATACTGGCTGAATGTGATTTGTTGTGTTGACTTTTGTTATCAGCTGGTGCCGAAATAGCTCAGTTGGGAGAGCGTTAGACTGAAGATCTAAAGGTCCCTGGTTCGATCCTGGGTTTCGGCAGGTTAGTCAACAGCTATCCGGAAAGGTTCACATCCTTCAGGTGTTGATTTTCAAAGAAGGCTGTTAAACCTGTTGTACATTTTTACAAAATATACTGGCTGAATGTGATTTGTTGTGTTGACTTTTGTTATCATTTGGTGCCGAAATAGCTCAGTTGGGAGAGCGTTAGACTGAAGATCTAAAGGTCCCTGGTTTGATCCCGGGTTTCGGCAGGTTAGTCCACAGCTATCCTGAAATCTTCATGTCCTTCAGGTGTTGATTTTCAAAGCAGGCTGTTAAATCTGTTGGAAATGTTTACAAAATATTCTGTTTTGTTGACTTTTGCTGTCTTCCGGTGCCGAAATAGCTCAGTTGGGAGAGCGTTAGACTGAAGATCTAAAGGTCCCTGGTTCGATCCAGGGTTTCGGCAGGTTAGTCAACAGCAATGCGGAAAGGTTCACATCCTTCAGGTGTTGATTTTCAAAGAAGGCTGTTAAACCTGTTGTACATTTTTACAAAATATACTGACTGAATGTGATTTGTTGTGTTGACTTTTGTTATCATTTGGTGCCGAAATAGCTCAGTTGGGAGAGCGTTAGACTGAAGATCTAAAGGTCCCTAGTTCGATCCGGGATTTCGGCAGGTTAGTCAACAGCTATCCGGAAAGGTTCACATCCTTCAGGTGTAGATTTTCAAAGAAGGCTGTTAAACCTGTTGTACGTTTTTACAAAATATACTGGCTGAATGTGATTTGTTGTGTTGACTTTTGTTATCAGCTGGTGCCGAAATAGCTCAGTTGGGAGAGCGTTAGACTGAAGATCTAAAGGTCCCTGGTTCGATCCCGGGTTTCGGCAGGTTAGTCAACAGCTATCCGGAAAGGTTCACATCCTTCAGGTGTTGATTTTCAAAGAAGGCTGTTAAACCTGTTGTACATTTTTACAAAATATACTGGCTGAATGTGATTTGTTGTGTTGACTTTTGTTATCATTTGGTGCCGAAATAGCTCAGTTGGGAGAGCGTTAGACTGAAGATCTAAAGGTCCCTGGTTCGATCCCGGGTTTCGGCAGGTTAGTCCACAGCTATCCTGAAATCTTCACGTCCTTCAGGTGTTGATTTTCAAAGCAGGCTGTTACACCTGTTGAAAAGTTTTACAAAATATTCTGCCTGAATGTGATTTGTTTTGTTGACTTTTGCTGTCCTCCAGTGCCGAAATAGCTCAGTTGGGAGAGCGTTAGACTGAAGATCTAAAGGTCCCTGGTTCGATCCCGGGTTTCGGCAGGGTAGTCAACAGCTATCCTGAAAGGTTCACATCCTTCAGGTGCTGAATTTTAAAGCAGGCCGTTAAACCAGTTGGTTAATATAACAATATATACTTCCTTAATGTGTTTTGTTTTGTTGACTTTTGCTGTCTTTTTGGGCTGAAATAGCTCAGTTGGGAGGGCGTTAGACTGAAGATCTAAAGGTCTTTGGTTCGATCCCGGGTTTCGGCAGGTTAGTCAACAGCTATCCGGAAAGGTTCACATCCTTCAGGTGCTGAATTTTAAAGCAGGCCGTTAAACCAGTTGGTTAATATAACAAATTATACTTCCTTAATGTGTTTTGTTTTGTTGACTTTTGCTGTCTTTTTGGGCTGAAATAGCTCAGTTGGGAGGGCGTTAGACTGAAGATCTAAAGGTCTTTCGTTCGATCCCGGGTTTCGGCAGGTTAGTCAACAGCTATCCGGAAAGGTTCACATCCTTCAGGTGTTGATTTTCAATGAAGGCTGTTAAACCTGTTGTACATTTTTACAACATATACTGGCTGAATGTGATTTGTTGTGTTGACTTTTGCTATTGTTTGGTGCCGAAATAGCTCAGTTGGGAGAGCGTTAGACTGAACATCTAAAGGTCCCTGGTTCAATCCCGGGTTTCGGCAGGTTAGTCCACAGCTATCCAGAAATCTGCACGTCATTCAGGTGTTGAATTTCAAAGCAGGTTGTTAAATCCGTTGAAAAGTTTTACAAAATATTCTCCCTGAATGTGATTTGTTTTGTTGATTTTTGCTGTCTTCCGGTGCCGAAATAGCTCATTTGGGAGAGCGTTAGACTGAAGATCTAAAGGTCCCTGGTTCGATCCCGGGTTTCGGCAGGTTAGTCAACAGCTATCCTGAACGATTCACAACCTTCAAATGTTGATTTTCAAAGCAGGCTGTTAAACCTGTTGAAAAGTTTTACAAAATATTCTGCCTGAATGTGATTTGTTTTGTTGACTTTCGTTGTTGTTTGGTGCCGAAATAGCTTAGTTGGGAGAGCGTTAGACTGAATATGTAAAGATCCCTGGTTCGATCCTGGGTTTCGGCAGGTTAATCAACAGCTATCCCGAGAGGTTCACGTTCTTCAGGTGTTGATTTTCAAAGCAGGTTGCAAAACCTGTTGAAAACTTTTACAAAATATTCTGCCTGAATGTGATTTGTTTTGTTGACTTTTGTTGGTGTTCGGTGCCTAAATTGCTCAGATGGGAGAGCGTTAGACGGAAGATCTAAAGGTCCCTGGTTCGATCCTGGGTTTCCTCAGGTTAGTCAACAGCTATCGCGAAAGATTCACGTCCTTCAGGTGTTGATTTTCAAAGCAGGCTGTTAAACCTGTTGAAAACTTTTACAAAACATTCTGCCTGAAGGTGATTTGTTTTGTTGACTGTTGTTGGTGTTCGGTGCCTAAATTGCTCAGATGGGAGAGTGTTAGACTGAAGATCTAAAGGTCCCTGGTTCGATCCTGGGTTACGTCAGGTTAATCAACAGCTATCCTGAAAGGTTCACGTCCTTCAGGTGTAGATTTTCAAAGCAGGCTGTTAAACCTGTTGAAAATTTTTACAAAATATTCTGCCTGAATGTGATTTGTTTTGTTGACTTTTGCTTTCTTCCGGTGCCGAAATAGCTCAGTTGGGAGAGCGTTAGACTGAAGATCTAAAGGTCCCTTGTTCGATCCCGGGTTTCGGCAGGTTAGTCAACAGCTATCCTGAACGATTCACAACCTTGAAATGTTGATTTTCAAAGCAGGCTGTTAAACCTGTTGAAAAGGTTTACAAAATATTCTGCCTGAATGTGATTTGTTTTGTTGAATTTGGGTGTTTTGTGCCGAAATAGCTCAGTTGGGAGAGCGTTAGACTGAATATGTAAAGGTCCCTGGTTCGATCCTGGGTTTCGCCAGGTTGATCAACAGCTATCCCGAAAGGTTCACGTTCTTCAGGTGTTGATTTTCAAAGAAGGCTGTTAAACCTGTTGTACATTTTTACAAAATATACTGGCTGAATGTGATTTGTTGTGTTGACTTTTGTTACCATCTGGTGCCGAAATAGCTCAGTTGGGAGAGCGTTAGACTGAAGATCTAAAGGTCCCTGGTTCGATCCCGGGTTTCGGCAGGTTAGTCAACAGCTATCCGGAAAGGTTCACATCCTTCAGATGTTCATTTTCAAAGCAGGCTGTTGAAAAGTTTTACAAGATATTCTGCCTGAATGTGATTTGTTTTGTTTACTTTTGCCGTCTTCAGGTGCCGAAATAGCTCAGTTGGGAGAGCGTTAGACTGAAAATCTAAAGGTCCCTGGTTCGATCCCGGGTTTCGGCAGGTTAGTCCACAGCTATCCTGAAATCTTTACGTCCTTCAGGTGTTGATTTTCAAAGCAGGCTGTTAAATCTGTTGAAAATGTGTACAAAATATTCTGTTTTGTTGACTTTTGCTGTCTTCCGGTGCCGAAATAGCTCAGTTGGGAGAGCGTTAGACTGAAGATCTAAAGGTCCCTGGTTCGATCCCGGGTTTCGGCAGGTTAGTCAACAGCTATCCGGAAAGGTTCACATCCTTCAGGTGTTGATTTTCAAAGAAGGCTGTTAAACCTGTTGTACATTTTTACAAAATATACTGGTTGAATGTGATTTGTTGTGTTGACTTTTGTAATCATTTGCTAGCCGGGTTTCGGCAGGTTAGTCCACAGCTATCCTGAAATCTTCACGTCCTTCAGGTGTTGATTTTCAAAGCAGGCTGTTACACCTGTTGAAAAGTTTTACAAAATATTCTGCCTGAATGTGATTTGTTTTGTTGACTTTTGCTGTCCTCCAGTGCCGAAATAGCTCAGTTGGGAGAGCGTTAGACTGAAGATCTAAAGGTCCCTGGTTCGATCCCGGGTTTCGCCAGGGTAGTCGACAGCTATCCTGAAAGGTTCACATCCTTCAGGTGCTGAATTTTAAAGCAGGCCGTTAAACCAGTTGGTTAATATAACAAATTATACTTCCTTAATGTGTTTTGTTTTGTTGACTTTTGCTGTCTTTTTGGGCCGAAATAGCTCAGTTGGGAGGGCGTTAGACTGAAGATCTAAAGGTCTTTGGTTCGATCCCGGGTTTCGGCAGGTTAGTCAACAGCTATCCGGAAAGGTTCACATCCTTCAGGTGCTGAATTTTAAAGCAGGCCGTTAAACCAGTTGGTTAATATAACAAATTATACTTCCTTAATGTGTTTTGTTTTGTTGACTTTTGCTGTCTTTTTGGGCTGAAATAGCTCAGTTGGGAGGGCGTTAGACTGAAGATCTAAAGGTCTTTGGTTCGATCCCGGGTTTCGGCAGGTTAGTCAACAGCTATCCGGAAAGGTTCACATCCTTCAGGTGTTGATTTTCTATGAAGGCTGTTAAACCTGTTGTACATTTTTACAACATATACTGGCTGAATGTGATTTGTTGTGTTGACTTTTGTTATTGTTTGGTGCCGAAATAGCTCAGTTGGGAGCGCGTTAGACTGAAGATCTAAAGGTCCCTGGTTCAATCCCGGGTTTCGGCAGGTTAGTCCACAGCTATCCAGAAATCTGCACGTCATTCAGGTGTTGAATTTCAAAGCAGGCTGTTAAATCTGTTGAAAAGTTTTACAAAATATTCTCCCTGAATGTGATTTGTTTTGTTGATTTTTGCTGTCTTCCGGTGCCGAAATAGCTCATTTGGGAGAGCGTTAGACTGAAGATCTAAAGGTCCCTGGTTCGATCCCGGGTTTCGGCAGGTTAGTCAACAGCTATCCTGAACGATTCACAACCTTCAAATGTTAATTTTCAAAGCAGGCTGTTAAACCTGTTGAAAAGTTTTACAAAATATTCTGCCTGAATGTGATTTGTTTTGTTGACTTTCGTTGTTGTTTGGTGCCGAAATAGCTTAGTTGGGAGAGCGTTAGACTGAATATGTAAAGATCCCTGGTTCGATCCTGGGTTTCGGCAGGTTAATCAACAGCTATCCCGAGAGGTTCACGTTCTTCAGGTGTTGATTTTCAAAGCAGGTTGCAAAACCTGTTGAAAACTTTTACAAAATATTCTGCCTGAATGTGATTTGTTTTGTTGACTTTTGTTGGTGTTCGGTGCCTAAATTGCTCAGATGGGAGAGCGTTAGACGGAAGATCTAAAGGTCCCTGGTTCGATCCTGGGTTTCCTCAGGTTAGTCAACAGCTATCGCGAAAGATTCACGTCCTTCAGGTGTTGATTTTCAAAGCAGGCTGTTAAACCTGTTGAAAACTTTTACAAAACATTCTGCCTGAAGGTGATTTGTTTTGTTGACTTTTGTTGGTGTTCGGTGCCTAAATTGCTCAGATGGGAGAGTGTTAGACTGAAGATCTAAAGGTCCCTGGTTCGATCCTGGGTTTCTTCAGGTTAGTCAACAGCTATCCCGAAAGGTTCACGTCCTTCAGGGGGGTATACTACGAAGCTCGCTGAACATATCCAGGTTTTCTTGGGAAAACCTCGATTGCTAAAGACGAAACTCGCGATCAGAGTTAAACGGTTCCACGAAGCTCACTTAAAGGTAAATTTGTCAAGCCAGGTTTTCCGCTTTAGGTTCAATGCGCGTTCACATAAAAAGGGCGTAACCCAACGTCATTCACCTTGACGCAATGGATCCGACGGAGCGAACACGGGCTGTGTATGTCACTTAGGAGGAGCAAGTAGTGATTATGAACTCATACGAGGAGTTTAAAAAGCAAATAACGGCAAGGGGCGATACAGTTGCCCATGCTGGCAAAAAACAGCAGATTCTGTGAATGCGTAAGAATTGTTCGCCATTAATCCCAATACTCTATTGGGATTAATGGTTTCCGTCAACAGGTATATTTTCAAATATACCTGTTGAAAAGTTTTACAAAATATACTGGCTGAATGTGATTTGTTGTGTTGACTTTTGTAATCATTTGGTGCCGAAATAGCTCAGTTGGGAGAGCGTTAGACTGAAGATCTAAAGGTCCCTGGTTCGATCCCGGGTTTCGGCAGGTTAGTCCACAGCTATCCTGAAATCTTCACGTCCTTCAGGTGTTGATTTTCAAAGCAGGCTGTTACACCTGTTGAAAAGTTTTACAAAATATTCTGCCTGAATGTGATTTGTTTTGTTGACTTTTGCTGTCCTCCAGTGCCGAAATAGCTCAGTTGGGAGAGCGTTAGACTGAAGATCTAAAGGTCCCTGGTTCGATCCCGGGTTTCGGCAGGGTAGTCAACAGCTATCCTGAAAGGTTCACATCCTTCAGGTGCTGAATTTTAAAGCAGGCCGTTAAACCAGTTGGTTAATATAACAATATATACTTCCTTAATGTGTTTTGTTTTGTTGACTTTTGCTGTCTTTTTGGGCTGAAATAGCTCAGTTGGGAGGGCGTTAGACTGAAGATCTAAAGGTCTTTGGTTCGATCCCGGGTTTCGGCAGGTTAGTCAACAGCTATCCGGAAAGGTTCACATCCTTCAGGTGCTGAATTTTAAAGCAGGCCGTTAAACCAGTTGGTTAATATAACAAATTATACTTCCTTAATGTGTTTTGTTTTGTTGACTTTTGCTGTCTTTTTGGGCTGAAATAGCTCAGTTGGGAGGGCGTTAGACTGAAGATCTAAAGGTCTTTCGTTCGATCCCGGGTTTCGGCAGGTTAGTCAACAGCTATCCGGAAAGGTTCACATCCTTCAGGTGTTGATTTTCAATGAAGGCTGTTAAACCTGTTGTACATTTTTACAACATATACTGGCTGAATGTGATTTGTTGTGTTGACTTTTGCTATTGTTTGGTGCCGAAATAGCTCAGTTGGGAGAGCGTTAGACTGAACATCTAAAGGTCCCTGGTTCAATCCCGGGTTTCGGCAGGTTAGTCCACAGCTATCCAGAAATCTGCACGTCATTCAGGTGTTGAATTTCAAAGCAGGTTGTTAAATCCGTTGAAAAGTTTTACAAAATATTCTCCCTGAATGTGATTTGTTTTGTTGATTTTTGCTGTCTTCCGGTGCCGAAATAGCTCATTTGGGAGAGCGTTAGACTGAAGATCTAAAGGTCCCTGGTTCGATCCCGGGTTTCGGCAGGTTAGTCAACAGCTATCCTGAACGATTCACAACCTTCAAATGTTGATTTTCAAAGCAGGCTGTTAAACCTGTTGAAAAGTTTTACAAAATATTCTGCCTGAATGTGATTTGTTTTGTTGACTTTCGTTGTTGTTTGGTGCCGAAATAGCTTAGTTGGGAGAGCGTTAGACTGAATATGTAAAGATCCCTGGTTCGATCCTGGGTTTCGGCAGGTTAATCAACAGCTATCCCGAGAGGTTCACGTTCTTCAGGTGTTGATTTTCAAAGCAGGTTGCAAAACCTGTTGAAAACTTTTACAAAATATTCTGCCTGAATGTGATTTGTTTTGTTGACTTTTGTTGGTGTTCGGTGCCTAAATTGCTCAGATGGGAGAGCGTTAGACGGAAGATCTAAAGGTCCCTGGTTCGATCCTGGGTTTCCTCAGGTTAGTCAACAGCTATCGCGAAAGATTCACGTCCTTCAGGTGTTGATTTTCAAAGCAGGCTGTTAAACCTGTTGAAAACTTTTACAAAACATTCTGCCTGAAGGTGATTTGTTTTGTTGACTGTTGTTGGTGTTCGGTGCCTAAATTGCTCAGATGGGAGAGTGTTAGACTGAAGATCTAAAGGTCCCTGGTTCGATCCTGGGTTACGTCAGGTTAATCAACAGCTATCCTGAAAGGTTCACGTCCTTCAGGTGTAGATTTTCAAAGCAGGCTGTTAAACCTGTTGAAAATTTTTACAAAATATTCTGCCTGAATGTGATTTGTTTTGTTGACTTTTGCTTTCTTCCGGTGCCGAAATAGCTCAGTTGGGAGAGCGTTAGACTGAAGATCTAAAGGTCCCTTGTTCGATCCCGGGTTTCGGCAGGTTAGTCAACAGCTATCCTGAACGATTCACAACCTTGAAATGTTGATTTTCAAAGCAGGCTGTTAAACCTGTTGAAAAGGTTTACAAAATATTCTGCCTGAATGTGATTTGTTTTGTTGAATTTGGGTGTTTTGTGCCGAAATAGCTCAGTTGGGAGAGCGTTAGACTGAATATGTAAAGGTCCCTGGTTCGATCCTGGGTTTCGCCAGGTTGATCAACAGCTATCCCGAAAGGTTCACGTTCTTCAGGTGTTGATTTTCAAAGAAGGCTGTTAAACCTGTTGTACATTTTTACAAAATATACTGGCTGAATGTGATTTGTTGTGTTGACTTTTGTTACCATCTGGTGCCGAAATAGCTCAGTTGGGAGAGCGTTAGACTGAAGATCTAAAGGTCCCTGGTTCGATCCCGGGTTTCGGCAGGTTAGTCAACAGCTATCCGGAAAGGTTCACATCCTTCAGATGTTCATTTTCAAAGCAGGCTGTTGAAAAGTTTTACAAGATATTCTGCCTGAATGTGATTTGTTTTGTTTACTTTTGCCGTCTTCAGGTGCCGAAATAGCTCAGTTGGGAGAGCGTTAGACTGAAAATCTAAAGGTCCCTGGTTCGATCCCGGGTTTCGGCAGGTTAGTCCACAGCTATCCTGAAATCTTTACGTCCTTCAGGTGTTGATTTTCAAAGCAGGCTGTTAAATCTGTTGAAAATGTGTACAAAATATTCTGTTTTGTTGACTTTTGCTGTCTTCCGGTGCCGAAATAGCTCAGTTGGGAGAGCGTTAGACTGAAGATCTAAAGGTCCCTGGTTCGATCCCGGGTTTCGGCAGGTTAGTCAACAGCTATCCGGAAAGGTTCACATCCTTCAGGTGTTGATTTTCAAAGAAGGCTGTTAAACCTGTTGTACATTTTTACAAAATATACTGGTTGAATGTGATTTGTTGTGTTGACTTTTGTAATCATTTGCTAGCCGGGTTTCGGCAGGTTAGTCCACAGCTATCCTGAAATCTTCACGTCCTTCAGGTGTTGATTTTCAAAGCAGGCTGTTACACCTGTTGAAAAGTTTTACAAAATATTCTGCCTGAATGTGATTTGTTTTGTTGACTTTTGCTGTCCTCCAGTGCCGAAATAGCTCAGTTGGGAGAGCGTTAGACTGAAGATCTAAAGGTCCCTGGTTCGATCCCGGGTTTCGCCAGGGTAGTCGACAGCTATCCTGAAAGGTTCACATCCTTCAGGTGCTGAATTTTAAAGCAGGCCGTTAAACCAGTTGGTTAATATAACAAATTATACTTCCTTAATGTGTTTTGTTTTGTTGACTTTTGCTGTCTTTTTGGGCCGAAATAGCTCAGTTGGGAGGGCGTTAGACTGAAGATCTAAAGGTCTTTGGTTCGATCCCGGGTTTCGGCAGGTTAGTCAACAGCTATCCGGAAAGGTTCACATCCTTCAGGTGCTGAATTTTAAAGCAGGCCGTTAAACCAGTTGGTTAATATAACAAATTATACTTCCTTAATGTGTTTTGTTTTGTTGACTTTTGCTGTCTTTTTGGGCTGAAATAGCTCAGTTGGGAGGGCGTTAGACTGAAGATCTAAAGGTCTTTGGTTCGATCCCGGGTTTCGGCAGGTTAGTCAACAGCTATCCGGAAAGGTTCACATCCTTCAGGTGTTGATTTTCTATGAAGGCTGTTAAACCTGTTGTACATTTTTACAACATATACTGGCTGAATGTGATTTGTTGTGTTGACTTTTGTTATTGTTTGGTGCCGAAATAGCTCAGTTGGGAGCGCGTTAGACTGAAGATCTAAAGGTCCCTGGTTCAATCCCGGGTTTCGGCAGGTTAGTCCACAGCTATCCAGAAATCTGCACGTCATTCAGGTGTTGAATTTCAAAGCAGGCTGTTAAATCTGTTGAAAAGTTTTACAAAATATTCTCCCTGAATGTGATTTGTTTTGTTGATTTTTGCTGTCTTCCGGTGCCGAAATAGCTCATTTGGGAGAGCGTTAGACTGAAGATCTAAAGGTCCCTGGTTCGATCCCGGGTTTCGGCAGGTTAGTCAACAGCTATCCTGAACGATTCACAACCTTCAAATGTTAATTTTCAAAGCAGGCTGTTAAACCTGTTGAAAAGTTTTACAAAATATTCTGCCTGAATGTGATTTGTTTTGTTGACTTTCGTTGTTGTTTGGTGCCGAAATAGCTTAGTTGGGAGAGCGTTAGACTGAATATGTAAAGATCCCTGGTTCGATCCTGGGTTTCGGCAGGTTAATCAACAGCTATCCCGAGAGGTTCACGTTCTTCAGGTGTTGATTTTCAAAGCAGGTTGCAAAACCTGTTGAAAACTTTTACAAAATATTCTGCCTGAATGTGATTTGTTTTGTTGACTTTTGTTGGTGTTCGGTGCCTAAATTGCTCAGATGGGAGAGCGTTAGACGGAAGATCTAAAGGTCCCTGGTTCGATCCTGGGTTTCCTCAGGTTAGTCAACAGCTATCGCGAAAGATTCACGTCCTTCAGGTGTTGATTTTCAAAGCAGGCTGTTAAACCTGTTGAAAACTTTTACAAAACATTCTGCCTGAAGGTGATTTGTTTTGTTGACTTTTGTTGGTGTTCGGTGCCTAAATTGCTCAGATGGGAGAGTGTTAGACTGAAGATCTAAAGGTCCCTGGTTCGATCCTGGGTTTCTTCAGGTTAGTCAACAGCTATCCCGAAAGGTTCACGTCCTTCAGGGGGGTATACTACGAAGCTCGCTGAACATATCCAGGTTTTCTTGGGAAAACCTCGATTGCTAAAGACGAAACTCGCGATCAGAGTTAAACGGTTCCACGAAGCTCACTTAAAGGTAAATTTGTCAAGCCAGGTTTTCCGCTTTAGGTTCAATGCGCGTTCACATAAAAAGGGCGTAACCCAACGTCATTCACCTTGACGCAATGGATCCGACGGAGCGAACACGGGCTGTGTATGTCACTTAGGAGGAGCAAGTAGTGATTATGAACTCATACGAGGAGTTTAAAAAGCAAATAACGGCAAGGGGCGATACAGTTGCCCATGCTGGCAAAAAACAGCAGATTCTGTGAATGCGTAAGAATTGTTCGCCATTAATCCCAATACTCTATTGGGATTAATGGTTTCCGTCAACAGGTATATTTTCAAATATACCTGTTGAAAAGTTTTACAAAATATACTGGCTGAATGTGATTTGTTGTGTTGACTTTTGTTATCATCTGGTGCCGAAATAGCTCATTTGGGAGAGCGTTAGACTGAAGATCTAAAGGTCCCTGGTTCGGTCCCGGGTTTCGGCAGGTTAGTCAACAGCTACCCGGAAAGGTTCACATCCTTCAGGTGTTGATTTTCAAAGAAGGCTGTTAAACATGTTGTACATTTTTACAAAATATACTGGCTGAATGTGATTTGTTGTGTTGACTTTTGTTATCAGCTGGTGCCGAAATAGCTCAGTTGGGAGAGCGTTAGACTGAAGATCTAAAGGTCCCTGGTTCGATCCTGGGTTTCGGCAGGTTAGTCAACAGCTATCCGGAAAGGTTCACATCCTTCAGGTGTTGATTTTCAAAGAAGGCTGTTAAACCTGTTGTACATTTTTACAAAATATACTGGCTGAATGTGATTTGTTGTGTTGACTTTTGTTATCATTTGGTGCCGAAATAGCTCAGTTGGGAGAGCGTTAGACTGAAGATCTAAAGGTCCCTGGTTTGATCCCGGGTTTCGGCAGGTTAGTCCACAGCTATCCTGAAATCTTCATGTCCTTCAGGTGTTGATTTTCAAAGCAGGCTGTTAAATCTGTTGGAAATGTTTACAAAATATTCTGTTTTGTTGACTTTTGCTGTCTTCCGGTGCCGAAATAGCTCAGTTGGGAGAGCGTTAGACTGAAGATCTAAAGGTCCCTGGTTCGATCCAGGGTTTCGGCAGGTTAGTCAACAGCAATGCGGAAAGGTTCACATCCTTCAGGTGTTGATTTTCAAAGAAGGCTGTTAAACCTGTTGTACATTTTTACAAAATATACTGACTGAATGTGATTTGTTGTGTTGACTTTTGTTATCATTTGGTGCCGAAATAGCTCAGTTGGGAGAGCGTTAGACTGAAGATCTAAAGGTCCCTAGTTCGATCCGGGATTTCGGCAGGTTAGTCAACAGCTATCCGGAAAGGTTCACATCCTTCAGGTGTAGATTTTCAAAGAAGGCTGTTAAACCTGTTGTACGTTTTTACAAAATATACTGGCTGAATGTGATTTGTTGTGTTGACTTTTGTTATCAGCTGGTGCCGAAATAGCTCAGTTGGGAGAGCGTTAGACTGAAGATCTAAAGGTCCCTTGTTCGATCCCGGGTTTCGGCAGGTTAGTCAACAGCTATCCGGAAAGGTTCACATCCTTCAGGTGTTGATTTTCAAAGAAGGCTGTTAAACCTGTTGTACATTTTTACAAAATATACTGGCTGAATGTGATTTGTTGTGTTGACTTTTGTTATCATTTGGTGCCGAAATAGCTCAGTTGGGAGAGCGTTAGACTGAAGATCTAAAGGTCCCTGGTTCGATCCCGGGTTTCGGCAGGTTAGTGAACAGCTATCCTGAACGGTTCACATCCTTCCGATGTTGATTTTCAAAGCAGGCTGTTACACCTGTTGAAAAGTTTTACAAAATATTCTGCCTGAATGTGATTTGTTTTGTTGACTTCTGTTGGTGTTCGGTGCCTAAATTGCTCAGATGGCAGAGCGTTAGACTGAAGATCTAAAGGTCCCTGGTTCGATCCTGGGTTACGTCAGGTTAGTCAACAGCTATCCTGAAAGGTTCACGTCCTTCAGGTGTAGATTTTCAAAGCAGGCTGTTAAACCTGTTGAAAATTTTTACAAAATATTCTGCCTGAATGTGATTTGTTTTGTTGACTTTTGCTTTCTTCCGGTGCAGAAATAGCTCAGTTGGGAGAGCGTTAGACTGAAGATCTAAAGGTCCCTTGTTCGATCCCCGGGTTCAGCAGGTTAGTCAACAGCTATCCTGAACGGTTCACATCCTTCAGATGTTCATTTTCAAAGCAGGCTGTTAAACCTGTTGAAAAGTTTTACAAAATATTCTGCCTGAATGTGATTTGTTTTGTTGACTTTTGTTGGTGTTCGGTGCCTAAATTGCTCAGATGGCAGAGCGTTAGACTGAAGATCTAAAGGTCCCTGGTTCGATCATGGGTTACGTCAGGTTAGTCAACAGCTATCCTGAAAGGTTCACGTCCTTCAGGTGTAGATTTTCAAAGCAGGCTGTTAAACCTGTTGAAAATTTTTACAAAATATTCTGCCTGAATGTGATTTGTTTTGTTGACTTTTGCTTTCTTCCGGTGCCGAAATAGCTCAGTTGGGAGAGCGTTAGACTGAAGATCTAAAGGTCCCTTGTTCGATCCCGGGTTTCGGCAGGTTAGTCAACAGCTATCCTGAACGGTTCACATCCTTCAGATGTTCTTTTTCAAAGGAGGCTGTTGAAAAGTTTTACAAGATATTCTCCCTGAATGTGATTTGTTTTGTTTACTTTTGCCGTCTTCCGGTGCCGAAATAGCTCAGTTGGGACAGCGTTAGACTGAAGATCTAAAGGTCCCTGGTTTGATCCTGGTTTCGGCAGGGTAGTCAACAGCTTTCCTGAAAGGTTCACATCCTTCAGGTGCTGAATCTTAAAGCAGGCCGTTAAACCAGTTGGTTAATGTAACAAATTATACTTCCTTAATGTGTTTTGTTTTGTTGACTTTTGGTGTCTTTTTGTGCCGAAATAGCTCAGTTGGGAGAGCGTTAGACTGAAGATCTAAAGGTCCCTGGTTCAATCCCGGGTTTCGGCAGGTTAGTCCACAGCTACCCCGAAATCTTCACGTCCTTCAGGTGTTGATTTTCAAAGCAGGCTGTTAAATCTGTTGAAAAGTTTAACAAAATATTCTCCCTGAATGTGATTTGTTTTGTTGATTTTTGCTGTCTTCCGGTGCCGAAATAGCTCAGTTGGGAGAGCGTCAGACTGAATATGTAAAGGTCCCTGGTTCGATCCTGGGTTTCGCCAGGTTAGTCAACAGCTATCCTGAACGATTCACAACCTTGAAATGTTGATTTTCAAAGCAGGCTGTTAAACCTGTTGAAAAGGTTTACAAAATATTCTGCCTGAATGTGATTTGTTTTGTTGAATTTGGGTGTTGTTTTGTGCCGAAATAGCTCAGTTGGGAGAGCGTTAGACTGAATATGTGAAGGTCCCTGGTTCGATCCTGGGTTTCGCCAGGTTAATCAACAGCTATCCCGACAGGTTCACGTTCTTCAGGTGTTGATTTTCAAAGAAGGCTGTTAAACCTGTTGTACATTTTTACAAAATATACTGGCTGAATGTGATTTGTTGTGTTGACTTTTGTTATCATTTGGTGCCGAAATAGCTCAGTTGGGAGAGCGTTAGACTGAAGATCTAAAGGTCCCTGGTTCGATCCCGGGTTTTGGCAGGTTAGTCAACAGCTATCCGGAAAGGTTCACATCCTTCAGGTGTAGATTTTCAAAGAAGGCTGTTAAACCTGTTGTACATTTTTACAAAATATACTGGCTGAATGTGATTTGTTGTGTTGACTTCTGTGATCATCTGGTGCCGAAATAGCTCAGTTGGGAGAGCGTTAGACTGAAGATCTAAAGGTCCCTGGTTCGATCCCGGGTTTCGGCAGGTTAGTTAACAGCTATCCGGAAAGGTTCACATCCTTCAGGTGTTGATTTTCAAAGAAGGCTGTTAAACCTGTTGTACATTTTTACAAAATATACTGGCTGAATGTGATTTGTTGTGTTGACTTTAGTTACCATTTGGTGCCGAAATAGCTCAGTTGGGAGAGCGTTAGACTGAAGTTCTAAAGGTCCCTGGTTCGATCCCGGGTTTCGGCAGGTTAGTCCACAGCTATCCTGAAATCTTCACGTCCTTCAGGTGTTGATTTTCAAAGCAGGCTGTTAAATCTGTTGGAAATGTTTACAAAATATTCTGTTTTGTTGACTTTTGCTGTCTTCCGGTGCCGAAATAGCTCAGTTGGGAGAGCGTTAGACTGAAGATCTAAAGGTCCCTGGTTCGATCCAGGGTTTCGGCAGGTTAGTCAACAGCTATGCGGAAAGGTTCACATCCTTCAGGTGTTGATTTTCAAAGAAGGCTGTTAAACCTGTTGTACATTTTTACAAAATATACTGACTGAATGTGATTTGTTGTGTTGACTTTTGTTATCATTTGGTGCCGAAATAGCTCAGTTGGGAGAGCGTTAGACTGAAGATCTAAAGGTCCCTGGTTCGATCCCGGGTTTCGGCAGGTTAGTCCACAGCTATCCTGAAATCTTCACGTCCTTCAGGTGTTGATTTTCAAAGCAGGCTGTTACACCTGTTGAAAAGTTTTACAAAATATACTGGCTGAATGTGATTTGTTGTGTTGACTTTTGTTATCATCTGGTGCCGAAATAGCTCATTTGGGAGAGCGTTAGACTGAAGATCTAAAGGTCCCTGGTTCGGTCCCGGGTTTCGGCAGGTTAGTCAACAGCTACCCGGAAAGGTTCACATCCTTCAGGTGTTGATTTTCAAAGAAGGCTGTTAAACCTGTTGTACATTTTTACAAAATATACTGACTGAATGTGATTTGTTGTGTTGACTTTTGTTATCATTTGGTGCCGAAATAGCTCAGTTGGGAGAGCGTTAGACTGAAGATCTAAAGGTCCCTAGTTCGATCCGGGATTTCGGCAGGTTAGTCAACAGCTATCCGGAAAGGTTCACATCCTTCAGGTGTAGATTTTCAAAGAAGGCTGTTAAACCTGTTGTACGTTTTTACAAAATATACTGGCTGAATGTGATTTGTTGTGTTGACTTTTGTTATCAGCTGGTGCCGAAATAGCTCAGTTGGGAGAGCGTTAGACTGAAGATCTAAAGGTCCCTGGTTCGATCCCGGGTTTCGGCAGGTTAGTCAACAGCTATCCGGAAAGGTTCACATCCTTCAGGTGTTGATTTTCAAAGAAGGCTGTTAAACCTGTTGTACATTTTTACAAAATATACTGGCTGAATGTGATTTGTTGTGTTGACTTTTGTTATCATTTGGTGCCGAAATAGCTCAGTTGGGAGAGCGTTAGACTGAAGATCTAAAGGTCCCTGGTTCGATCCCGGGTTTCGGCAGGTTAGTCCACAGCTATCCTGAAATCTTCACGTCCTTCAGGTGTTGATTTTCAAAGCAGGCTGTTACACCTGTTGAAAAGTTTTACAAAATATTCTGCCTGAATGTGATTTGTTTTGTTGACTTTTGCTGTCCTCCAGTGCCGAAATAGCTCAGTTGGGAGAGCGTTAGACTGAAGATCTAAAGGTCCCTGGTTCGATCCCGGGTTTCGGCAGGGTAGTCAACAGCTATCCTGAAAGGTTCACATCCTTCAGGTGCTGAATTTTAAAGCAGGCCGTTAAACCAGTTGGTTAATATAACAATATATACTTCCTTAATGTGTTTTGTTTTGTTGACTTTTGCTGTCTTTTTGGGCTGAAATAGCTCAGTTGGGAGGGCGTTAGACTGAAGATCTAAAGGTCTTTGGTTCGATCCCGGGTTTCGGCAGGTTAGTCAACAGCTATCCGGAAAGGTTCACATCCTTCAGGTGCTGAATTTTAAAGCAGGCCGTTAAACCAGTTGGTTAATATAACAAATTATACTTCCTTAATGTGTTTTGTTTTGTTGACTTTTGCTGTCTTTTTGGGCTGAAATAGCTCAGTTGGGAGGGCGTTAGACTGAAGATCTAAAGGTCTTTCGTTCGATCCCGGGTTTCGGCAGGTTAGTCAACAGCTATCCGGAAAGGTTCACATCCTTCAGGTGTTGATTTTCAATGAAGGCTGTTAAACCTGTTGTACATTTTTACAACATATACTGGCTGAATGTGATTTGTTGTGTTGACTTTTGCTATTGTTTGGTGCCGAAATAGCTCAGTTGGGAGAGCGTTAGACTGAACATCTAAAGGTCCCTGGTTCAATCCCGGGTTTCGGCAGGTTAGTCCACAGCTATCCAGAAATCTGCACGTCATTCAGGTGTTGAATTTCAAAGCAGGTTGTTAAATCCGTTGAAAAGTTTTACAAAATATTCTCCCTGAATGTGATTTGTTTTGTTGATTTTTGCTGTCTTCCGGTGCCGAAATAGCTCATTTGGGAGAGCGTTAGACTGAAGATCTAAAGGTCCCTGGTTCGATCCCGGGTTTCGGCAGGTTAGTCAACAGCTATCCTGAACGATTCACAACCTTCAAATGTTGATTTTCAAAGCAGGCTGTTAAACCTGTTGAAAAGTTTTACAAAATATTCTGCCTGAATGTGATTTGTTTTGTTGACTTTCGTTGTTGTTTGGTGCCGAAATAGCTTAGTTGGGAGAGCGTTAGACTGAATATGTAAAGATCCCTGGTTCGATCCTGGGTTTCGGCAGGTTAATCAACAGCTATCCCGAGAGGTTCACGTTCTTCAGGTGTTGATTTTCAAAGCAGGTTGCAAAACCTGTTGAAAACTTTTACAAAATATTCTGCCTGAATGTGATTTGTTTTGTTGACTTTTGTTGGTGTTCGGTGCCTAAATTGCTCAGATGGGAGAGCGTTAGACGGAAGATCTAAAGGTCCCTGGTTCGATCCTGGGTTTCCTCAGGTTAGTCAACAGCTATCGCGAAAGATTCACGTCCTTCAGGTGTTGATTTTCAAAGCAGGCTGTTAAACCTGTTGAAAACTTTTACAAAACATTCTGCCTGAAGGTGATTTGTTTTGTTGACTGTTGTTGGTGTTCGGTGCCTAAATTGCTCAGATGGGAGAGTGTTAGACTGAAGATCTAAAGGTCCCTGGTTCGATCCTGGGTTACGTCAGGTTAATCAACAGCTATCCTGAAAGGTTCACGTCCTTCAGGTGTAGATTTTCAAAGCAGGCTGTTAAACCTGTTGAAAATTTTTACAAAATATTCTGCCTGAATGTGATTTGTTTTGTTGACTTTTGCTTTCTTCCGGTGCCGAAATAGCTCAGTTGGGAGAGCGTTAGACTGAAGATCTAAAGGTCCCTTGTTCGATCCCGGGTTTCGGCAGGTTAGTCAACAGCTATCCTGAACGATTCACAACCTTGAAATGTTGATTTTCAAAGCAGGCTGTTAAACCTGTTGAAAAGGTTTACAAAATATTCTGCCTGAATGTGATTTGTTTTGTTGAATTTGGGTGTTTTGTGCCGAAATAGCTCAGTTGGGAGAGCGTTAGACTGAATATGTAAAGGTCCCTGGTTCGATCCTGGGTTTCGCCAGGTTGATCAACAGCTATCCCGAAAGGTTCACGTTCTTCAGGTGTTGATTTTCAAAGAAGGCTGTTAAACCTGTTGTACATTTTTACAAAATATACTGGCTGAATGTGATTTGTTGTGTTGACTTTTGTTACCATCTGGTGCCGAAATAGCTCAGTTGGGAGAGCGTTAGACTGAAGATCGAAAGGTCCCTGGTTCGATCCCGGGTTTCGGCAGGTTAGTCAACAGCTATCCGGAAAGGTTCACATCCTTCAGATGTTCATTTTCAAAGCAGGCTGTTGAAAAGTTTTACAAGATATTCTGCCTGAATGTGATTTGTTTTGTTTACTTTTGCCGTCTTCAGGTGCCGAAATAGCTCAGTTGGGAGAGCGTTAGACTGAAAATCTAAAGGTCCCTGGTTCGATCCCGGGTTTCGGCAGGTTAGTCCACAGCTATCCTGAAATCTTTACGTCCTTCAGGTGTTGATTTTCAAAGCAGGCTGTTAAATCTGTTGAAAATGTGTACAAAATATTCTGTTTTGTTGACTTTTGCTGTCTTCCGGTGCCGAAATAGCTCAGTTGGGAGAGCGTTAGACTGAAGATCTAAAGGTCCCTGGTTCGATCCCGGGTTTCGGCAGGTTAGTCAACAGCTATCCGGAAAGGTTCACATCCTTCAGGTGTTGATTTTCAAAGAAGGCTGTTAAACCTGTTGTACATTTTTACAAAATATACTGGTTGAATGTGATTTGTTGTGTTGACTTTTGTAATCATTTGCTAGCCGGGTTTCGGCAGGTTAGTCCACAGCTATCCTGAAATCTTCACGTCCTTCAGGTGTTGATTTTCAAAGCAGGCTGTTACACCTGTTGAAAAGTTTTACAAAATATTCTGCCTGAATGTGATTTGTTTTGTTGACTTTTGCTGTCCTCCAGTGCCGAAATAGCTCAGTTGGGAGAGCGTTAGACTGAAGATCTAAAGGTCCCTGGTTCGATCCCGGGTTTCGCCAGGGTAGTCGACAGCTATCCTGAAAGGTTCACATCCTTCAGGTGCTGAATTTTAAAGCAGGCCGTTAAACCAGTTGGTTAATATAACAAATTATACTTCCTTAATGTGTTTTGTTTTGTTGACTTTTGCTGTCTTTTTGGGCCGAAATAGCTCAGTTGGGAGGGCGTTAGACTGAAGATCTAAAGGTCTTTGGTTCGATCCCGGGTTTCGGCAGGTTAGTCAACAGCTATCCGGAAAGGTTCACATCCTTCAGGTGCTGAATTTTAAAGCAGGCCGTTAAACCAGTTGGTTAATATAACAAATTATACTTCCTTAATGTGTTTTGTTTTGTTGACTTTTGCTGTCTTTTTGGGCTGAAATAGCTCAGTTGGGAGGGCGTTAGACTGAAGATCTAAAGGTCTTTGGTTCGATCCCGGGTTTCGGCAGGTTAGTCAACAGCTATCCGGAAAGGTTCACATCCTTCAGGTGTTGATTTTCTATGAAGGCTGTTAAACCTGTTGTACATTTTTACAACATATACTGGCTGAATGTGATTTGTTGTGTTGACTTTTGTTATTGTTTGGTGCCGAAATAGCTCAGTTGGGAGCGCGTTAGACTGAAGATCTAAAGGTCCCTGGTTCAATCCCGGGTTTCGGCAGGTTAGTCCACAGCTATCCAGAAATCTGCACGTCATTCAGGTGTTGAATTTCAAAGCAGGCTGTTAAATCTGTTGAAAAGTTTTACAAAATATTCTCCCTGAATGTGATTTGTTTTGTTGATTTTTGCTGTCTTCCGGTGCCGAAATAGCTCATTTGGGAGAGCGTTAGACTGAAGATCTAAAGGTCCCTGGTTCGATCCCGGGTTTCGGCAGGTTAGTCAACAGCTATCCTGAACGATTCACAACCTTCAAATGTTAATTTTCAAAGCAGGCTGTTAAACCTGTTGAAAAGTTTTACAAAATATTCTGCCTGAATGTGATTTGTTTTGTTGACTTTCGTTGTTGTTTGGTGCCGAAATAGCTTAGTTGGGAGAGCGTTAGACTGAATATGTAAAGATCCCTGGTTCGATCCTGGGTTTCGGCAGGTTAATCAACAGCTATCCCGAGAGGTTCACGTTCTTCAGGTGTTGATTTTCAAAGCAGGTTGCAAAACCTGTTGAAAACTTTTACAAAATATTCTGCCTGAATGTGATTTGTTTTGTTGACTTTTGTTGGTGTTCGGTGCCTAAATTGCTCAGATGGGAGAGCGTTAGACGGAAGATCTAAAGGTCCCTGGTTCGATCCTGGGTTTCCTCAGGTTAGTCAACAGCTATCGCGAAAGATTCACGTCCTTCAGGTGTTGATTTTCAAAGCAGGCTGTTAAACCTGTTGAAAACTTTTACAAAACATTCTGCCTGAAGGTGATTTGTTTTGTTGACTTTTGTTGGTGTTCGGTGCCTAAATTGCTCAGATGGGAGAGTGTTAGACTGAAGATCTAAAGGTCCCTGGTTCGATCCTGGGTTTCTTCAGGTTAGTCAACAGCTATCCCGAAAGGTTCACGTCCTTCAGGGGGGTATACTACGAAGCTCGCTGAACATATCCAGGTTTTCTTGGGAAAACCTCGATTGCTAAAGACGAAACTCGCGATCAGAGTTAAACGGTTCCACGAAGCTCACTTAAAGGTAAATTTGTCAAGCCAGGTTTTCCGCTTTAGGTTCAATGCGCGTTCACATAAAAAGGGCGTAACCCAACGTCATTCACCTTGACGCAATGGATCCGACGGAGCGAACACGGGCTGTGTATGTCACTTAGGAGGAGCAAGTAGTGATTATGAACTCATACGAGGAGTTTAAAAAGCAAATAACGGCAAGGGGCGATACAGTTGCCCATGCTGGCAAAAAACAGCAGATTCTGTGAATGCGTAAGAATTGTTCGCCATTAATCCCAATACTCTATTGGGATTAATGGTTTCCGTCAACAGGTATATTTTCAAATATACCTGTTGAAAAGTTTTACAAAATATACTGGCTGAATGTGATTTGTTGTGTTGACTTTTGTTATCATCTGGTGCCGAAATAGCTCATTTGGGAGAGCGTTAGACTGAAGATCTAAAGGTCCCTGGTTCGGTCCCGGGTTTCGGCAGGTTAGTCAACAGCTACCCGGAAAGGTTCACATCCTTCAGGTGTTGATTTTCAAAGAAGGCTGTTAAACATGTTGTACATTTTTACAAAATATACTGGCTGAATGTGATTTGTTGTGTTGACTTTTGTTATCAGCTGGTGCCGAAATAGCTCAGTTGGGAGAGCGTTAGACTGAAGATCTAAAGGTCCCTGGTTCGATCCTGGGTTTCGGCAGGTTAGTCAACAGCTATCCGGAAAGGTTCACATCCTTCAGGTGTTGATTTTCAAAGAAGGCTGTTAAACCTGTTGTACATTTTTACAAAATATACTGGCTGAATGTGATTTGTTGTGTTGACTTTTGTTATCATTTGGTGCCGAAATAGCTCAGTTGGGAGAGCGTTAGACTGAAGATCTAAAGGTCCCTGGTTTGATCCCGGGTTTCGGCAGGTTAGTCCACAGCTATCCTGAAATCTTCATGTCCTTCAGGTGTTGATTTTCAAAGCAGGCTGTTAAATCTGTTGGAAATGTTTACAAAATATTCTGTTTTGTTGACTTTTGCTGTCTTCCGGTGCCGAAATAGCTCAGTTGGGAGAGCGTTAGACTGAAGATCTAAAGGTCCCTGGTTCGATCCAGGGTTTCGGCAGGTTAGTCAACAGCAATGCGGAAAGGTTCACATCCTTCAGGTGTTGATTTTCAAAGAAGGCTGTTAAACCTGTTGTACATTTTTACAAAATATACTGACTGAATGTGATTTGTTGTGTTGACTTTTGTTATCATTTGGTGCCGAAATAGCTCAGTTGGGAGAGCGTTAGACTGAAGATCTAAAGGTCCCTAGTTCGATCCGGGATTTCGGCAGGTTAGTCAACAGCTATCCGGAAAGGTTCACATCCTTCAGGTGTAGATTTTCAAAGAAGGCTGTTAAACCTGTTGTACGTTTTTACAAAATATACTGGCTGAATGTGATTTGTTGTGTTGACTTTTGTTATCAGCTGGTGCCGAAATAGCTCAGTTGGGAGAGCGTTAGACTGAAGATCTAAAGGTCCCTTGTTCGATCCCGGGTTTCGGCAGGTTAGTCAACAGCTATCCGGAAAGGTTCACATCCTTCAGGTGTTGATTTTCAAAGAAGGCTGTTAAACCTGTTGTACATTTTTACAAAATATACTGGCTGAATGTGATTTGTTGTGTTGACTTTTGTTATCATTTGGTGCCGAAATAGCTCAGTTGGGAGAGCGTTAGACTGAAGATCTAAAGGTCCCTGGTTCGATCCCGGGTTTCGGCAGGTTAGTGAACAGCTATCCTGAACGGTTCACATCCTTCCGATGTTGATTTTCAAAGCAGGCTGTTACACCTGTTGAAAAGTTTTACAAAATATTCTGCCTGAATGTGATTTGTTTTGTTGACTTCTGTTGGTGTTCGGTGCCTAAATTGCTCAGATGGCAGAGCGTTAGACTGAAGATCTAAAGGTCCCTGGTTCGATCCTGGGTTACGTCAGGTTAGTCAACAGCTATCCTGAAAGGTTCACGTCCTTCAGGTGTAGATTTTCAAAGCAGGCTGTTAAACCTGTTGAAAATTTTTACAAAATATTCTGCCTGAATGTGATTTGTTTTGTTGACTTTTGCTTTCTTCCGGTGCAGAAATAGCTCAGTTGGGAGAGCGTTAGACTGAAGATCTAAAGGTCCCTTGTTCGATCCCCGGGTTCAGCAGGTTAGTCAACAGCTATCCTGAACGGTTCACATCCTTCAGATGTTCATTTTCAAAGCAGGCTGTTAAACCTGTTGAAAAGTTTTACAAAATATTCTGCCTGAATGTGATTTGTTTTGTTGACTTTTGTTGGTGTTCGGTGCCTAAATTGCTCAGATGGCAGAGCGTTAGACTGAAGATCTAAAGGTCCCTGGTTCGATCATGGGTTACGTCAGGTTAGTCAACAGCTATCCTGAAAGGTTCACGTCCTTCAGGTGTAGATTTTCAAAGCAGGCTGTTAAACCTGTTGAAAATTTTTACAAAATATTCTGCCTGAATGTGATTTGTTTTGTTGACTTTTGCTTTCTTCCGGTGCCGAAATAGCTCAGTTGGGAGAGCGTTAGACTGAAGATCTAAAGGTCCCTTGTTCGATCCCGGGTTTCGGCAGGTTAGTCAACAGCTATCCTGAACGGTTCACATCCTTCAGATGTTCTTTTTCAAAGGAGGCTGTTGAAAAGTTTTACAAGATATTCTCCCTGAATGTGATTTGTTTTGTTTACTTTTGCCGTCTTCCGGTGCCGAAATAGCTCAGTTGGGACAGCGTTAGACTGAAGATCTAAAGGTCCCTGGTTTGATCCTGGTTTCGGCAGGGTAGTCAACAGCTTTCCTGAAAGGTTCACATCCTTCAGGTGCTGAATCTTAAAGCAGGCCGTTAAACCAGTTGGTTAATGTAACAAATTATACTTCCTTAATGTGTTTTGTTTTGTTGACTTTTGGTGTCTTTTTGTGCCGAAATAGCTCAGTTGGGAGAGCGTTAGACTGAAGATCTAAAGGTCCCTGGTTCAATCCCGGGTTTCGGCAGGTTAGTCCACAGCTACCCCGAAATCTTCACGTCCTTCAGGTGTTGATTTTCAAAGCAGGCTGTTAAATCTGTTGAAAAGTTTAACAAAATATTCTCCCTGAATGTGATTTGTTTTGTTGATTTTTGCTGTCTTCCGGTGCCGAAATAGCTCAGTTGGGAGAGCGTCAGACTGAATATGTAAAGGTCCCTGGTTCGATCCTGGGTTTCGCCAGGTTAGTCAACAGCTATCCTGAACGATTCACAACCTTGAAATGTTGATTTTCAAAGCAGGCTGTTAAACCTGTTGAAAAGGGTTACAAAATATTCTGCCTGAATGTGATTTGTTTTGTTGAATTTGGGTGTTGTTTTGTGCCGAAATAGCTCAGTTGGGAGAGCGTTAGACTGAATATGTGAAGGTCCCTGGTTCGATCCTGGGTTTCGCCAGGTTAATCAACAGCTATCCCGACAGGTTCACGTTCTTCAGGTGTTGATTTTCAAAGAAGGCTGTTAAACCTGTTGTACATTTTTACAAAATATACTGGCTGAATGTGATTTGTTGTGTTGACTTTTGTTATCATTTGGTGCCGAAATAGCTCAGTTGGGAGAGCGTTAGACTGAAGATCTAAAGGTCCCTGGTTCGATCCCGGGTTTTGGCAGGTTAGTCAACAGCTATCCGGAAAGGTTCACATCCTTCAGGTGTAGATTTTCAAAGAAGGCTGTTAAACCTGTTGTACATTTTTACAAAATATACTGGCTGAATGTGATTTGTTGTGTTGACTTCTGTTATCATCTGGTGCCGAAATAGCTCAGTTGGGAGAGCGTTAGACTGAAGATCTAAAGGTCCCTGGTTCGATCCCGGGTTTCGGCAGGTTAGTTAACAGCTATCCGGAAAGGTTCACATCCTTCAGGTGTTGATTTTCAAAGAAGGCTGTTAAACCTGTTGTACATTTTTACAAAATATACTGGCTGAATGTGATTTGTTGTGTTGACTTTAGTTACCATTTGGTGCCGAAATAGCTCAGTTGGGAGAGCGTTAGACTGAAGTTCTAAAGGTCCCTGGTTCGATCCCGGGTTTCGGCAGGTTAGTCCACAGCTATCCTGAAATCTTCACGTCCTTCAGGTGTTGATTTTCAAAGCAGGCTGTTAAATCTGTTGGAAATGTTTACAAAATATTCTGTTTTGTTGACTTTTGCTGTCTTCCGGTGCCGAAATAGCTCAGTTGGGAGAGCGTTAGACTGAAGATCTAAAGGTCCCTGGTTCGATCCAGGGTTTCGGCAGGTTAGTCAACAGCTATGCGGAAAGGTTCACATCCTTCAGGTGTTGATTTTCAAAGAAGGCTGTTAAACCTGTTGTACATTTTTACAAAATATACTACGGTGGCTGGTAAGTGCAAAACAAAATTACAAAAACTGAAACACTTTTACAAATACTCAAACAAATGTACATTTTAGAAAACAAATATACAACATTCAAAACACTTTTACAAACTCTGAAACAAATTTACGAACTCTGAAACACTTTTACAAACTCTGAAACAAATTTACGAACTCTGAAACACTTTTACAAACTCTGAAACAAATTTACAAAGACAAAATCCTAACGGAAAGGGAATGTACCAAAAGCCGGAAGTGATTGAGTGAGTCGTTTGTTTTGAAAATACTGTACGGAGCGAGTAGTGTTGTGTGGTTTGTATGGAGGTTAATTATGTTTTGCCCATTTTGTGGAAACAATTTGAGTCTGTTACCGCGGTTTTGTATTTCGTGTGGACGGTCTCTGGAGTTTTTAAAGGACACGGATCAGACGGAAGGACCAAGCGCACAGGGGACAGCGAAGCAGCCGGAAAATGCTAAACAAAGTAAGTGCAGCATAGCGCTAGCTATCTGAAGCCATTTTCAGACATGCAGTGAATACAGCTACCGTTTCAGCTTATTTCGCTACACAGTCCACTATTTCCAGACATAATAGAATTCCAACGTGTTTAGTAAATATGCACCCCTAGTTATTGGTGACTGTTTGAGCTGCTGCTAACTTTATACTTGAACTCTGTTCGTTCTAGCAGAACAACCAGGCCCATCATATAAACAGTTCATGGAGTACAGAAGCACCAAGTCCAAAGAACGACAGTCTTTTAACTGTGGGCCGAAAGAAAGACATAAACAAGAAAAGAAAAGCGTCCAGGTAAGTTGCCTTGGCCGTTTTATACAATTTTGCAAAGCTATATATATATATATATATATATATATATATATATATATATATATATATATATGTGTGTGTGTGTGTGTATATATGTTTGTGTGTGTGTGTATATATATGTGTGTGTGTGTGTGTGTGTATATATGTATGTGTGTGTGTGTGTGTGTATGTATGTGTGTGTGTGTGTATATATGTATGTGTGTGTGTGTGTATATATGTATGTGTATATATATAGATATATGTATAGATATATGTATATATATATATGTATATGTGTATATATGTATATATGCGTGTATATGTTTGTGTGTATATATATGTATATATGTGTGTGAGATTAATTATGTCTTTCTGTTGTCTAACTAGATAAACATAGGATTGATGGTGCCACACGGAACTGATTTAAAACCTTTAAGAGGGAAAACACTCCCACTATTTACAGACCCAGAAGTAGCAGCACCTGATCTGCTGAAACAAGCTGTGCAGAAAATGACAACATTTAATAAGGACATGGATGAAGGACCATACGTCCTTTTGTATCCTGACTGTTCTGAGGTGGTCCATGTGCCTGGGACAGAAAGGCCATTCAAATTGGCTGAATATAAAAAGGAAATTGGGAAGGCATATTCCAGGATCACTTTTTACCTTTGCCTAGAAACACACTTTAAAGGAGGTTCGTGGGTCTCATAATTCAATATTTGTACATATTTACATACTCTAGCATACATAATATTAATAATGTGTTGATTTTTTTTGTTTTTACCACAGTGGATGATACCCCAGACTCTGATACTCCAGACTCTGATACCTCAGATTCTGAAATTTTGATCACATCCAGGAGCACAGCTCAATTCAATCGGGCTGACACTGTGGTATGTTCATTTTTTTAACTCAATTTTTTTTAATTTAAATTACATTTTTTTTCATTTTTGATGTATCATTTATTTATTTATTTAGTCATTGGATATATATTTGTGAATTGAAGCATTAAATTCATGTTCTAGTCAATATTTTAGAAGAACCAAGTTTTTTTTGGATTATTTGTAAGTTAGCATTACAGAAACACTCACAATCTTTCACCATTGATATAATACTGTATGTGGTAAGGGAACAATAATGGAAGCTGTTTAAAATTGTTGATAAATGTATGCTTTCCCTCTCAGTTGTTTGAACCACATAAACAAAGTACACCCAAACGCAAACCTGAAGATGAAGTGTAAGTACTCATTCTCACAAAAGAAGTAATTTATCTTTAAGTTGTGTGTGATGTGATTAGCTGAGAGCATTTGCTCTGGTGAACATGAAGTAGAAAATATCATCCCCGACCTCTAAATGTTTTTCGAAACTCCATACATAAAGGTAATCATTTTATTAATTGTATTGTTTTTCAGAGATGCTCCTGGGAATTCAAGAACAATTCAATCTAGACAGGTATCAAGGCAGACTGTGACAGCCTGTTTCCAGCTATGTTTCTTGCTCTCAATGTTGTGTTGTTTTAGACATTTTAATTTGTTTTTCAGATAGTAATATCTGATAGTGACGATCTGGAACCACATGAAACAAATCCAGTCACGACTACTTGCTACAGGTAAATTAAAAAATGTTGGTTAATTTTAATTCATTGATTACACAGAAAAGAAAAATGTTTTATGTTAAGATGTTTTAACATGCAAATGTTAATTTTTCAACAGTAAATACACAGACCTGTATGCACCATGTGTTGAGGAAGAGGATGAGGAGTTGGTTGCAGTCAGTTTGAAGAGTTTACAACACACACCAATGTAAACTGAGCTATTGACTGTAGCAATCCAGTTTTTCCTCTGTACAATATTTCTGGTGTTTAAATATTTTTTGTAAAAGTAGCAAATCCACTAATTAGGTCACTTTTTTATCATTACAGGGAGGATGTGAACATTACACTACCTGACATTATTGCCAACCTATCACATCCCATTAATCATGAAAAAGTCAGCAGGTTCAACATCTCAAGGGCTAATATTTGGGATGGAGCAGTCAGAGGTTTCAAGCGTACAACATACTCTGAAACCTGTGACATGCTGGTCAAATTTTCTGATGATGCTGGTGTTTTCGAAGAAGGAATTGACACAGGTGGTCCAAGGCGAGAGTTTTTAACTCTACTGATGAAACATCTGAAAGACCGGCCCATTTTTGATGGACCGGAAGGACATCGGTTTTTGGTCTACAATGCAAATGGTATGCCATCTATATCACATGACATATACTTTGTTGCTTGAACTATTTTTCAAAAACTTGAGTTTCATCTTAAAACATTATAGTGTATATAATACATTATGTTTTTGATTTTGCAATATGACCTGTTCACAGCTGTTAGGGAGGATGAGTACTACCTGGCAGGAAAGATGATTGCAGTGTCAATTGTGCATGGAGGTCCAGGACCCCATTTCCTGTCAGAAGATCTTGTACATTATCTTGCTGGCCAGCCTTCATTCAAAGCAACAGTTAGTTCAATAACCGATGAAGAAATAGGGAAAGCTTTGCAAGAGGTGAGAATAGCATAAGGCTGCAGTGTGGTATAGCATTATGTATAGTATTACATAGTCTCGGCAGTGTTTTGAAACAATTTTTCCTTCCTTAATCAAATACACAGAATTAGATTAATTTATTGTTTTGTGATAGTGCAAGATTACACTATGCTATGTACAGTAACAATCAAAAGTTTGGACACACTTTACCATATACTTAAATGAGTCTGTCCAAACTTTTGACTGTAATTGGAATAATAAAAACAGACAAGGAGCTACTGTACATACAGTTATTGACGTGTTTATATTCCTTTTTATGTTTTTCAGATTGAGAATGCTGCTTCAGTTGATGCTCTGCAAGAATGTATCATGAGACACAGCACAATGTTACAGACAGCAGGTTGTCTGAGACATGTGGCCGCTGTTGAAGCAAAGAAAGAAATTGTGTCAGACTACCTCCACTGGTATATTATCGACCGCAACTCATCTGTAATTGACAGGTAAGATAATTGTAATGATGGGATTTTTGGGGGGACTTATGTAAGAATGCCTCATGGTCTCCCTCTTTGGTTTATACAAGCATGTATATCTGTAGTATACCTGATATTTGATGTCTGTCTCTCCTTTCCCTGTCTTGTGCCAGTCTAAAAGTGCTCAAGCCACCCTGCCCTGTGTCATTCCAGTCTTGCTATGTGCAAAGCCAAAGACATGGGATTCTTTAGATCAGTTATGATCAACACACAACCAATTTTCAAATGTATATTTGTTTAGGTGGATATTTAATAGTTTTCTTTAGGTAATTTGAATGTGATTGTCACTACACAAAAATGAAACAATGTTTGTGTTCACTCTTTAGATTCAAAGATGGTCTTGCAGCCCTTCAGTTTTTCACTGCACTACAGCAACACCCTGCTTTGTTGTCCCCTGTCCTGACCTACTTTAAAAAGGGGCTAACTGCTCTTGAACTTGAGAGACTCTTCAAACCTGACCTCAGTCCACCAGGGAGTAACAGAAGACTTAAAGAAAGTAAAACTTTGAGCTACTGGGCGGACTATCTCCTTGACTGTGAAGGTTTGTAAATCACTCATATTTTTCATAACTAGTTGAGAAAACACATGGTGCTGAACATTTTTTCTTTGCAGAAGGTGAGGGTGCTGTGTCTGTGGAGGAAGTTTTGATGTTCACAACTGGACTGAATTCACTTCCCCCATCTGGATTGGAACCATCACCAAGAATAGAGTTCCTGGATGACTCTCCATTCCCAATGGCAAATACATGTTCAAACACATTGAAATTACCACTCCTAGACACTTACACCGTGTTTAAGACACAAATGGACTTTGGACTTCAAAATTCCCCAGGATTTGGATGTTTTTAAGCCATGAGATGACCCCTAGGGACTCTGAAAAGGTTGCTCTTTGTTGTTATTAAAGGTTTTTGTTAAGAAACTTTATAATGTAAAGATATGTGAGCATGTTTTTTTCTCACAGTTAACATTTTGGCCATTCTATTTTAGACAAAATAAACAAAACAAGGCCAAGAAGTTGTGTTTTTTTTGTACTTACAAAAATGTAATAAATATGCATTACAAAAATGTAATAAATATGCATTACTTTGCTATTATTTGATTCATTTATTTCACAAAAAAACTGGGTGACATTCAGACATAGACGGCAGTGTTCCACCAGTACAAATCAGATTTCAAGGCATATAAAAAAAAACATCTTAATCACTCTGAAAAGAATAGCAGGAAGAAAAGAAAAGCCTCAATGTGTAAATACTTGGCTACTACCTTTTTGATTGTTTTATAGCTGAGCAATTTCTTTTAGCTTCATGTACAGTCCTGTTGCAGACTCCCAGTTTTCTGGCTTCTGTAGTTGATTGTGCTCCATAGCAAAGACAAAATACTCTTGCATGTTTGGGTCCCCACATGTAGCTATTGATAGGCTTGCCTCAGGAAAGCCATCCAATTCAGCGTGTTCAATTTCAAATCCACAGTCTCTGGAGCCAAATCTATAGAAGACATAACAGCATTTACTTACATTTAAGTTAAAAATAAGACAAACAAGGAAGTCTCAATCTATCAAAGTTTTACCTGTGTGGTAAGTAGTACAGTTCATTGGGCACTCCTCCTGGACATGACGCTGTTCTGGAAGGGCGAATCCTGTGACTGTTCCACAGTCTGACACACTCAACCAAGTCCTTCTGAAGAACATCACCATAGCAAAATCTTAATAGGCACTGATGCTCATGACTCCCGTTGAAGTATCCTGCATCTCGGAGGTCTGCAAATAACTCCATCCAGAACTGAGATCTATAGAAATGGACATATGATATAATGATATGTCTGTGTCTGTACATATATTAAAATATAAAATTACTTTATGAAGGACACTTACCTTCCCTTTCTGAATATGGACCACCAGGACTCAATGCGCTGGTTAGTAGTGGATGAGCCATACATGTGGCTGGACGCTCCAGAGTAGTAGTCATGGTGATGGTGACGTAGGGTACACTGAATCGCAGCCATAATGCCGTTCTCCGTGCCGCAATCAGTTCTCAGTCTCATGGGGATGACACCAAGGTTTCGCACACATGACAGGAAATTGTGAGCGATCACCCTTGGGTTATTATTTGTTGGTCCACATTCAAGCCACAGTACTTTACGTGAAAATCCATCTATGCATCCTGAAAGGGCCAGACCGAATGGTTTAAGTTTATCATAACCATCAGCATGCCACATATAGTTCGGTCCCATTGAATGGTACGTTCTTCTTGTGAACCTTCTGCGTGCTCTCCTCTCGCACCCTCGAGGGTTAAGCTCCCGGAGCAAATTCATCACATCGTCTCTCCTCACCCGAAGGTTGTACTTTTGTTTGAGTACCTGCCACATTGTTCGGTAGCCAAACAGTTGTCCAGGTCCACGAAGTTCCAACCTGATGGCATTATGCTGCGTTCCAGGCAACCCGTAACTCGTGATTTCACGACTTCATACTCACGACTCACGACTTGTTAGCGTTCCAGGCAAGTTACGACTAACGAAGTCGTAACAAACAAACAAACCTGCGGCTCTGTTTTGATGGTGTCCGCGCCACCAAGCCAGATCTGCTCACAGGTGCAATGACTTTTATGTTATTTTACTTACACAGCAGAGCTTGGATTTAACGTTAGTTGGCGATTGATAGCTGATAGCGATTGAATAAACATAAACATACACTTTAGTACTCCACACTCGTATGTGTTTTATTTTGATTACAATGTGAGGAATTACGTTACGTTGCCTATTCATGTCTATCTATGTATATTATCTCATCGTTGGTCACCGGTGTCTGCGGAGCATCAGCGGAAGCCATTGTTGTTTACGTTCGTGACGTCAAAAAACGAACTGGGAGTACATCGATCACATACGAGTTCACGGGTCGTGAGTTACGAGTTTGACTGCCGTTCCAGAGCACTTTCACGGGTAGGAGGTCGTGAATTCACGAGTTACGAGTTGCCTGGAACGCGCCATTAATTACGGCATTTGGAGCGGAATAATTCTTTCTGCGGTACAACCCTGCTTGACTGAGTATACTTTTGAAAGTCCGCAAGCTGATGTTTATACCATGAAAACTTGACATCATGTCCACGATTACATTGTACGAGTGTCCCTCATTAAAATATTGTGTGCAATATTGTGTGCAATAATGCAGCATATCTGGTCCTTCCGTCTGATCCGTGTCCTTTAAAAACTCCAGAGACCGTCCACACGAAATACAAAACCGCGGTAACAGACTCAAATTGTTTCCACAAAATGGGCAAAACATAATTAACCTCCATACAAACCACACAACACTACTCGCTCCGTACAGTATTTTCAAAACAAACGACTCACTCAATCACTTCCGGCTTTTGGTACATTCCCTTTCCGTTAGGATTTTGTCTTTGTAAATTTGTTTCAGAGTTTGTAAAAGTGTTTCAGAGTTCGTAAATTTGTTTAAGAGTTTGTAAAAGTGTTTCAGAGTTCGTAAATTCGTTTCAGAGTTTGTAAAAGTGTTTTGAATGTTGTATATTTGTTTTCTAAAATGTAAATTTGTTTGACTATTTGTAAAAGTGTTTCAGTTTTTGTAATTTTGTTTTGCACTTACCAGCCACCGTAATATACTGACTGAATGTGATTTGTTGTGTTGACTTTTGTTATCATTTGGTGCCGAAATAGCTCAGTTGGGAGAGCGTTAGACTGAAGATCTAAAGGTCCCTGGTTCGATCCCGGGTTTCGGCAGGTTAGTCCACAGCTATCCTGAAATCTTCACGTCCTTCAGGTGTTGATTTTCAAAGCAGGCTGTTACACCTGTTGAAAAGTTTTACAAAATATACTGGCTGAATGTGATTTGTTGTGTTGACTTTTGTTATCATCTGGTGCCGAAATAGCTCATTTGGGAGAGCGTTAGACTGAAGATCTAAAGGTCCCTGGTTCGGTCCCGGGTTTCGGCAGGTTAGTCAACAGCTACCCGGAAAGGTTCACATCCTTCAGGTGTTGATTTTCAAAGAAGGCTGTTAAACCTGTTGTACATTTTTACAAAATATACTGGCTGAATGTGATTTGTTGTGTTGACTTTTGTTATCATTTGGTGCCGAAATAGCTCAGTTGGGAGAGCGTTAGACTGAAGATCTAAAGGTCCCTGGTTCGATCCTGGGTTTCGGCAGGTTAGTCAACAGCTATCCGGAAAGGTTCACATCCTTCAGGTGTAGATTTTCAAAGAAGGCTGTTAAACCTGTTGTACATTTTTACAAAATATACTGGCTGAATGTGATTTGTTGTGTTGACTTTTGTTATCAGCTGGTGCCGAAATAGCTCAGTTCCGAGAGCGTTAGACTGAAGATCTAAAGGTCCCTGGTTCGATCCCGGGTTTCGGCAGGTTAGTCAACAGCTATCCGGAAAGGTTCACATCCTTCAGGTGTTGATTTTCAAAGAAGGCTGTTAAACCTGTTGTACATTTTTACAAAATATACTGGCTGAATGTGATTTGTTGTGTTGACTTTTGTTATCATTTGGTGCCGAAATAGCTCAGTTGGGAGAGCGTTAGACTGAAGATCTAAAGGTCCCTGGTTCGATCCCGGGTTTCGGCAGGTTAGTGAACAGCTATCCTGAACGGTTCACATCCTTCCGATGTTGATTTTCAAAGCAGGCTGTTACACCTGTTGAAAAGTTTTACAAAATATTCTGCCTGAATGTGATTTGTTTTGTTGACTTTTGTTGGTGTTCGGTGCCTAAATTGCTCAGATGGCAGAGCGTTAGACTGAAGATCTAAAGGTCCCTGGTTCGATCCTGGGTTACGTCAGGTTAGTCAACAGCTATCCTGAAAGGTTCACGTCCTTCAGGTGTAGATTTTCAAAGCAGGCTGTTAAACCTGTTGAAAATTTTTACAAAATATTCTGCCTGAATGTGATTTGTTTTGTTGACTTTTGCTTTCTTCCGGTGCCGAAATAGCTCAGTTGGGAGAGCGTTAGACTGAAGATCTAAAGGTCCCTTGTTCGATCCCCGGGTTCAGCAGGTTAGTCAACAGCTATCCTCAACGGTTCACATCCTTCAGATGTTCATTTTCAAAGCAGGCTGTTAAACCTGTTGAAAAGTTTTACAAAATATTCTGCCTGAATGTGATTTGTTTTGTTGACTTTTGTTGGTGTTCGGTGCCTAAATTGCTCAGATGGCAGAGCGTTAGACTGAAGATTTAAAGGTCCCTGGTTCGATCCTGGGCTACGTCAGGTTAGTCAACAGCTATCCCGAAAGGTTCACGTCCTTCAGGGGGGTATACTACGAAGCTCGCTGAACATATCCAGGTTTTCTTGGGAAAACCTCGATTGCTAAAGACGAAACTCGCGATCAGAGGTAAACGGTTCCACGAAGCTCACTTAAAGGTAAATTTGTCAAGCCAGGTTTTCCGCTTTAGGTTCAATGCGCGTTCACATAAAAAGGGCGTAACCCAACGTCATTCACCTTGACGCAATGGATCCGACGGAGCGAACACGGGCTGTGTATGTCACTTAGGAGGAGCAAGTAGTGATTATGAACTCATACGAGGAGTTTAAAAAGCAAATAACGGCAAGGGGCGATACAGTTGCCCATGCTGGCAAAAAACAGCAGATTCTGTGAATGCGTAAGAATTGTTCGCCATTAATCCCAATACTCTATTGGGATTAATGGCGAACAATTCTTACGCATATGATTGCAAAATGCAAAAGCAACCTCCAACTTGCTTTTTTGTGTAATTTAGGGAATTCCTTTCAAATACATCCTATGTAAGAAACGTATTGCATGTGCTGGCTGGTAGCGACGGTGGTGTGGTGGATTAGGATGTGAGCTGAACGCCAGCGACTGGGGTTCATATCTTGCCTGTCCATCATCACGCCTTTTACCCCCATCTAGATCTGATTTGTGTGCTGACTTTTGCTATCATCTGGTGCCGAAATAGCTCAGTTGGGAGAGCGTTAGACTGAAGATCTAAAGGTCCCTGGTTCGATCCCGGGTTTCGGCAGGTTAGTGAACAGCTATCCTGAGCGGTTCACATCCTTCCGATGTTGATTTTCAAAGCAGGCTGTTACACCTGTTGAAAAGTTTTACAAAATATTCTGCCTGAATGTGATTTGTTTTGTTGACTTTTGTTGGTGTTCGGTGCCTAAATTGCTCAGATGGCAGAGCGTTAGACTGAAGATCTAAAGGTCCCTGGTTCGATCCTGGGTTACGTCAGGTTAGTCAACAGCTATCCTGAAAGGTTCACGTCCTTCAGGTGTAGATTTTCAAAGCAGGCTGTTAAACCTGTTGAAAATTTTTACAAAATATTCTGCCTGAATGTGATTTGTTTTGTTGACTTTTGCTTTCTTCCGGTGCCGAAATAGCTCAGTTGGGAGAGCGTTAGACTGAAGATCTAAAGGTCCCTGGTTCGATCCCGGGTTTCGGCAGGTTAGTCAACAGCTATCCGGAAAGGTTCACATCCTTCAGGTGTTGATTTTCAAAGAAGGCTGTTAAACCTGTTGTACATTTTTACAAAATATACTGGCTGAATGTGATTTGTTGTGTTGACTTTTGTTATCATTTGGTGCCGAAATAGCTCAGTTGGGAGAGCGTTAGACTGAAGATCTAAAGGTCCCTGGTTCGATCCCGGGTTTCGGCAGGTTAGTCCACAGCTATCCTGAAATCTTCACGTCCTTCAGGTGTTGATTTTCAAAGCAGGTTGTTAAATCTGTTGGAAATGTTTACAAAATATTCTGTTTTGTTGACTTTTGCTGTCTTCCGGTGCCAAAATAGCTCAGTTGGGAGAGCGTTAGACTGAAGATCTAAAGGTCCCTGGTTCGATCCAGGGTTTCGGCAGGTTAGTCAACAGCTATGCGGAAAGGTTCACATCCTTCAGGTGTTGATTTTCAAAGAAGGCTGTTAAACCTGTTGTACATTTTTACAAAATATACTGACTGAATGTGATTTGTTGTGTTGACTTTTGTTATCATTTGGTGCCGAAATAGCTCAGTTGGGAGAGCGTTAGCCTGAAGATCTAAAGGTCCCTGTTTCGATCCCGGGTTTCGGCAGGTTAGTCCACAGCTATCCTGAAATCTTCACGTCCTTCAGGTGTTGATTTTCAAAGCAGGCTGTTACACCTGTTGAAAAGTTTTACAAAATATACTGGCTGAATGTGATTTGTTGTGTTGACTTTTGTTATCATCTGGTGCCGAAATAGCTCATTTGGGAGAGCGTTAGACTGAAGATCTAAAGGTCCCTGGTTCGGTCCCGGGTTTCGGCAGGTTAGTCAACAGCTATCCGGAAAGGTTCACATCCTTCAGGTGTTGATTTTCAAAGAAGGCTGTTAAACCTGTTGTACATTTTTACAAAATATACTGGCTGAATGTGATTTGTTGTGTTGACTTTTGTTAACATTTGGTGCCGAAATAGCTCAGTTGGGAGAGCGTTAGACTGAAGATCTAAAGGTCCCTGGTTCGATCCCGGGTTTCGGCAGGTTAGTCAACAGCTATCCGGAAAGGTTCACATCCTTCAGGTGTAGATTTTCAAAGAAGGCTGTTAAACCTGTTGTACATTTTTACAAAATATACTGGCTGAATGTGATTTGTTGTGTTGACTTTTGTTATCAGCTGGTGCCGAAATAGCTCAGTTGGGAGAGCGTTAGACTGAAGATCTAAAGGTCCCTGGTTCGATCCCGGGTTTCGGCAGGTTCGTCAACAGCTATCCGGAAAGGTTCACATCCTTCAGGTGTTGATTTTCAAAGAAGGCTGTTAAACCTGTTGTACATTTTTACAAAATATACTGGCTGAATGTGATTTGTTGTGTTGACTTTTGTTATCATTTGGTGCCGAAATAGCTCAGTTGGGAGAGCGTTAGACTGAAGATCTAAAGGTCCCTGGTTCGATCCCGGGTTTCGGCAGGTTAGTGAACAGCTATCCTGAACGGTTCACATCCTTCCGATGTTGATTTTCAAAGCAGGCTGTTACACCTGTTGAAAAGTTTTACAAAATATTCTGCCTGAATGTGATTTGTTTTGTTGACTTTTGTTGGTGTTCGGTGCCTAAATTGCTCAGATGGCAGAGCGTTAGACTGAAGATCTAAAGGTCCCTGGTTCGATCCTGGGTTACGTCAGGTTAGTCAACAGCTATCCTGAAAGGTTCACGTCCTTCAGGTGTAGATTTTCAAAGCAGGCTGTTAAACCTGTTGAACATTTTTATAAAATATTCTGCCTGAATGTGATTTGTTTTGTTGACTTTTGCTTTCTTCCGGTGCCGAAATAGCTCAGTTGGGAGAGCGTTAGACTGAAGATCTAAAGGTCCCTTGTTCGATCCCCGGGTTCAGCAGGTTAGTCAACAGCTATCCTGAACGGTTCACATCCTTCAGATGTTCATTTTCAAAGCAGGCTGTTAAACCTGTTGAAAAGTTTTACAAAATATTCTGCCTGAATGTGATTTGTTTTGTTGACTTTTGTTGGTGTTCGGTGCCTAAATTGCTCAGATGGCAGAGCGTTAGACTGAAGATCTAAAGGTCCCTGGTTCGATCCTGGGTTACGTCAGGTTAGTCAACAGCTATCCTGAAAGGTTCACGTCCTTCAGGTGTAGATTTTCAAAGCAGGCTGTTAAACCTGTTGAAAATTTTTACAAAATATTCTGCCTGAATGTGATTTGTTTTGTTGACTTTTGCTTTCTTCCGGTGCCGAAATAGCTCAGTTGGGAGAGCGTTAGACTGAAGATCTAAAGGTCCCTTGTTCGATCCCGGGTTTCGGCAGGTTAGTCAACAGCTATCCTGAACGGTTCACATCCTTCAGATGTTCATTTTCAAAGCAGGCTGTTGAAAAGTTTTACAAGATATTCTGCCTGAATGTGATTTGTTTTGTTTACTTTTGCGGTCTTCCGGTGCCGAAATAGCTCAGTTGGGAGAGCGTTAGACTGAAGATCTAAAGGTCCCAGGTTCGATCCTGGTTTCGGCAGGGTAGTCAACAGCTTTCCTGAAAGGTTCACATCCTTCAGGTGCTGAATCTTAAAGCAGGCCGTTAAACCAGTTGGTTAATGTAACAAATTATACTTCCTTAATGTGTTTTGTTTTGTTGACTTTTGGTGTCTTTTTGTGCCGAAATAGCTCAGTTGGGAGAGCGTTAGACTGAAGATCTAAAGGTCCCTGGTGCAATCCCGGGTTTCGGCAGGTTAGTCCACAGCTACCCCGAAATCTTCACGTCCTTCAGGTGTTGATTTTCAAAGCAGGCTGTTAAATCTGTTGAAAAGTTTAACAAAATATTCTCCCTGAATGTGATATGTTTTGTTGATTTTTGCTGTCTTCCGGTGCCGAAATAGCTCAGTTGGGAGAGCGTTAGACTGAATATGTAAAGGTCCCTGGTTCGATCCTGGGTTTCGCCAGGTTAATCAACAGCTATCCCGAAAGGTTCACGTTCTTCAGGTGTTGATTTTCAAAGAAGGCTGTTAAACCTGTTGTACATGTTTACAAAATATACTGGCTGAATGTGATTTGTTGTGTTGACTTTTGTTATCATTTGGTGCCGAAATAGCTCAGTTGGGAGAGCGTTAGACTGAAGATCTAAAGGTCCCTGGTTCGATCCCGGGTTTCGGCAGGTTAGTCAACAGCTATGCGGAAAGGTTCACATCCTTCAGGTGTTGATTTTCAAAGAAGGCTGTTAAACCTGTTGTACATTTTTACAAAATATACTGACTGAATGTGATTTGTTGTGTTGACTTTTGTTATCATTTGGTGCCGAAATAGCTCAGTTGGGAGAGCGTTAGACTGAAGATCTAAAGGTCCCTGGTTCGATCCCGGGTTTCGGCAGGTTAGTCCACAGCTATCCTGAAATCTTCACGTCCTTCAGGTGTTGATTTTCAAAGCAGGCTGTTACACCTGTTGAAAAGTTTTACAAAATATACTGGCTGAATGTGATTTGTTGTGTTGACTTTTGTTATCATCTGGTGCCGAAATAGCTCATTTGGGAGAGCGTTAGACTGAAGATCTAAAGGTCCCTGGTTCGGTCCCGGGTTTCGGCAGGTTAGTCAACAGCTACCCGGAAAGGTTCACATCCTTCAGGTGTTGATTTTCAAAGAAGGCTGTTAAACCTGTTGTACATTTTTACAAAATATACTGGCTGAATGTGATTTGTTGTGTTGACTTTTGTTATCATTTGTGCCGAAATAGCTCAGTTGGGAGAGCGTTAGACTGAAGATCTAAAGGTCCCCGGTTCGATCCCGGGTTTCGGCAGGTTAGTCAACAGCTATCCGGAAAGGTTCACATCCTTCAGGTGTAGATTTTCAAAGAAGGCTGTTAAACCTGTTGTACATTTTTACAAAATATACTGGCTGAATGTGATTTGTTGTGTTGACTTTAGTTATCAGCTGGTGCCGAAATAGCTCAGTTGGGAGAGCGTTAGACTGAAGATCTAAAGGTCCCTGGTTCGATCCCGGGTTTCGGCAGGGTAGTCAACAGCTATCCGGAAAGGTTCACATCCTTCAGGTGTAGATTTTCAAAGAAGGCTGTTAAACCTGTTGTACATTTTTACAAAATATACTGGCTGAATGTGATTTGTTGTGTTGACTTTTGTTGTCATCTGGTGCCGAAATAGCTCAGTTGGGAGAGTGTTAGACTGAAGATCTAAAGGTCCCTGGTTCGATCCCGGGTTTCGGCAGGGTAGTCAACAGCTATCCGGAAAGGTTCACATCCTTCAGGTGTTGATTTTCAAAGAAGGCTGTTAAACCTGTTGGACATTTTTACAAAATATACTGGCTGAATGTGATTTGTTGTGTTGACTTTTGTTATCATTTGGTGCCGAAATAGCTCAGTTGGGAGAGCGTTAGACTGAAGATCTAAAGGTCCCTGGTTCGATCCCGGGTTTCGGCAGGTTAGTCCACAGCTATCCTGAAATCTTCACGTCCTTCAGGTGTTGATTTTCAAAGCAGGCTGTTACACCTGTTGAAAAGTTTTACAAAATATACTGGCTGCATGTGATTTGTTGTGTTGACTTTTGTTATCATTTGGTGCCGAAATAGCTCAGTTGGGAGAGCGTTAGACTGAAGATCTAAAGGTCCCTGGTTCGATCCCGGGTTTCGGCAGGTTAGTCAACAGCTATCCGGAAAGGTTCACATCCTTCAGGTGTAGATTTTCAAAGAAGGCTGTTAAACCTGTTGTACATTTTTACAAAATATACTGGCTGAATGTGATTTGTTGTGTTGACTTTTGTTGGTGTTCGGTGCCTAAATTGCTCAGATGGCAGAGCGTTAGACTGAAGATCTAAAGGTCCCTGGTTCGATCCTGGGTTACGTCAGGTTAGTCAACAGCCATCCTGAAAGGTTCACGTCCTTCAGGTGTAGATTTTCAAAGCAGGCTGTTAAACCTGTTGAAAATTTTTACAAAATATTCTGCCTGAATGTGATTTGTTTTGTTGACTTTTGCTTTCTTCCGGTGCCGAAATAGCTCAGTTGGGAGAGCGTTAGACTGAAAATCTAAAGGTCCCTTGTTCGATCCCGGGTTTCGGCAGGTTAGTCAACAGCTATCCTGAACAGTTCACATCCTTCAGATGTTCATTTTCAAAGCAGGCTGTTGAAAAGTTTTACAAGATATTCTGCCTGAATGTGATTTGTTTTGTTTACTTTTGCCGTCTTCCGGTGCCGAAATAGCTCAGTTGGGAGAGCGTTAGACTGAAGATCTAAAGGCTTCAGCTTTCCTGAAAGGTTCACATCCTTCAGGTGCTGAATCTTAAAGCAGGCCGTTAAACCAGTTGGTTAATGTAACAAATTATACTTCCTTAATGTGTTTTGTTTTGTTGACTTTTGGTGTCTTTTTGTGCCGAAATAGCTCAGTTGGGAGAGCGTTAGACTGAAGATCTAAAGGTCCCTGGTGCAATCCCGGGTTTCGGCAGGTTAGTCCACAGCTACCCCGAAATCTTCACGTCCTTCAGGTGTTGATTTTCAAAGCAGGCTGTTAAATCTGTTGAAAAGTTTAACAAAATATTCTCCCTGAATGTGATTTGTTTTGTTGATTTTTGCTGTCTTCCGGTGCCGAAATAGCTCAGTTGGGAGAGCGTCAGACTGAATATGTAAAGGTCCCTGGTTCGATCCTGGGTTTCGCCAGGTTAGTCAACAGCTATCCTGAACGATTCACAACCTTGAAATGTTGATTTTCAAAGCAGGCTGTTAAACCTGTTGAAAGGTTTTACAAAATATACTGGCTGAATGTGATTTGTTGTGTTGACTTTTGTTATCATTTGGTGCCGAAATAGCTCAGTTGGGAGAGCGTTAGACTGAAGATCTAAAGGTCCCTGGTTCGATCCCGGGTTTCGGCAGGTTAGTCCACAGCTATCCTGAAATCTTCACGTCCTTCAGGTGTTGATTTTCAAAGCAGGCTGTTACACCTGTTGAAAAGTTTTACAAAATATACTGGCTGAATGTGATTTGTTGTGTTGACTTTTGTTATCATTTGGTGCCGAAATAGCTCAGTTGGGAGAGCGTTAGACTGAAGATCTAAAGGTCCCTGGTTCGATCCCGGGTTTCGGCAGGTTAGTCCACAGCTATCCTGAAATCTTCACGTCCTTCAGGTGTTGATTTTCAAAGCAGGCTGTTACACCTGTTGAAAAGTTTTACAAAATATACTGGCTGAATGTGATTTGTTGTGTTGACTTTTGTTATCCTTTGGTGCCGAAATAGCTCAGTTGGGAGAGCGTTAGACTGAAGATCTAAAGGTCCCTGGTTCGATCCCGGGTTTCGGCAGGTTAGTCAACAGCTATCCGGAAAGGTTCACATCCTTCAGGTGTAGATTTTCAAAGAAGGCTGTTAAACCTGTTGTACATTTTTACAAAATATACTGGCTGAATGTGATTTGTTGTGTTGACTTTTGTTGGTGTTCGGTGCCTAAATTGCTCAGATGGCAGAGCGTTAGACTGAAGATCTAAAGGTCCCTGGTTCGATCCTGGGTTACGTCAGGTTAGTCAACAGCCATCCTGAAAGGTTCACGTCCTTCAGGTGTAGATTTTCAAAGCAGGCTGTTAAACCTGTTGAAAATTTTTACAAAATATTCTGCCTGAATGTGATTTGTTTTGTTGACTTTTGCTTTCTTCCGGTGCCGAAATAGCTCAGTTGGGAGAGCGTTAGACTGAAAATCTAAAGGTCCCTTGTTCGATCCTGGGTTTCGGCAGGTTAGTCAACAGCTATCCTGAACAGTTCACATCCTTCAGATGTTCATTTTCAAAGCAGGCTGTTGAAAAGTTTTACAAGATATTCTGCCTGAATGTGATTTGTTTTGTTTACTTTTGCCGTCTTCCGGTGCCGAAATAGCTCAATTGGGAGAGCGTTAGACTGAAGATCTAAAGGTCCCTGGTTCGATCCCGGGTTTCGGCAGGTTAGTCCACAGCTATCCTGAAATCTTCACGTCCTTCAGGTGTTGATTTTCAAAGCAGGCTGTTACACCTGTTGAAAAGTTTTACAAAATATACTGGCTGAATGTGATTTGTTGTGTTGACTTTTGTTATCATTTGGTGCCGAAATAGCTCAGTTGGGAGAGCGTTAGACTGAAGATCTGAAGGTCCCTGGTTCGATCCCGTGTTTCGGCAGGTTAGTCAACAGCTATCCGGAAAGGTTCACATCCTTCAGGTGTAGATTTTCAAAGAAGGCTGTTAAACCTGTTGTACATTTTTACAAAATATACTGGCTGAATGTGATTTGTTGTGTTGACTTTTGTTGGTGTTCGGTGCCTAAATTGCTCAGATGGCAGAGCGTTAGACTGAAGATCTAAAGGTCCCTGGTTCGATCCTCGGTTACGTCAGGTTAGTCAACAGCCATCCTGAAAGGTTCACGTCCTTCAGGTGTAGATTTTCAAAGCAGGCTGTTAAACCTGTTGAAAATTTTTACAAAATATTCTGCCTGAATGTGATTTGTTTTGTTGACTTTTGCTTTCTTCCGGTGCCGAAATAGCTCAGTTGGGAGAGCGTTAGACTGAAAATCTAAAGGTCCCTTGTTCGATCCTGGGTTTCGGCAGGTTAGTCAACAGCTATCCTGAACAGTTCACATCCTTCAGATGTTCATTTTCAAAGCAGGCTGTTGAAAAGTTTTACAAGATATTCTGCCTGAATGTGATTTGTTTTGTTTACTTTTGCCGTCTTCCGGTGCCGAAATAGCTCAGTTGGGAGAGCGTTAGACTGAAGATCTAAAGGCTTCAGCTTTCCTGAAAGGTTCACATCCTTCAGGTGCTGAATCTTAAAGCAGGCCGTTAAACCAGTTGGTTAATGTAACAAATTATACTTCCTTAATGTGTTTTGTTTTGTTGACTTTTGGTGTCTTTTTGTGCCGAAATATCTCAGTTGGGAGAGCGTTAGACTGAAGATCTGAAGGTCCCTGGTTCAATCCAGGGTTTCGGCAGGTTAGTCCACAGCTACCCCGAAATCTTCACGTCCTTCAGGTGTTGATTTTCAAAGCAGGCTGTTAAATCTGTTGAAAAGTTTAACAAAATATTCTCCCTGAATGTGATTTGTTTTGTTGATTTTTGCTGTCTTCCGGTGCCGAAATAGCTCAGTTGGGAGAGCGTCAGACTGAATATGTAAAGGTCCCTGGTTCGATCCTGGGTTTCGCCAGGTTAGTCAACAGCTATCCTGAACGATTCACAACCTTGAAATGTTGATTTTCAAAGCAGGCTGTTAAACCTGTTGAAAAGGTTTACAAAATATTCTGCCTGAATGTGATTTGTTTTGTTGAATTTGGGTGTTGTGTTGTGCCGAAATAGCTCAGTTGGGAGAGCGTTAGACTGAAGATCTAAAGGTCCCTGGTTCGATCCTGGGTTTCGCCAGGTTAGTCAACAGCTATCCCGAAAGGTTCACGTTCTTCAGGTGTTGATTTTCAAAGAAGGCTGTTAAACCTGTTGTACATTTTTACAAAATATACTGGCTGAATGTGATTTGTTGTGTTGACTTTTGTTATCATCTGGTGCCGAAATAGCTCAGTTGGGAGAGCGTTAGACTGAAGATCTAAAGGTCCCTGGTTCGATCCCGGGTTTCGGCAGGTTAGTCAACAGCTATCCTGAAAGGTTCACATCCTTCAGGTGCTGAATTTAAAGCAGGCTGTTAAACCCATTGAAAAGTTTTCATGAAATATTCTGCCTGAATGTGATTTGTTTTGTTGACTTCTGATGTTGTTTGGTGCTGAAATAGCTCAGTTGGGAGAGCGGTAGACTGAAGATCTAAAGGTCCCTGGATCCATCCCGGGTTTCTGCAGGTTAGTCAACAGCTATCCCGAAAGGTTCACGTCCTTCAGGTGTTGATTTTCAAAGCAGGCCGTTAAACCTGTTGTTTACTATAGCAAATTATACCTCCTGAATGTTTTTTGTTTTGTTGACTTTTGTTATCTTTTGGTGCCGAAATAGCTCAGTTGGGAGAGCATTACACTGAAGATCTAAAGGTCCCTGGTTCGATCCAGGGCAGGTTAGTCAACAGCTATGCCGAAAGGTTCACGTCCTTCAGGGGGGTATACTACGAAGCTTGCTGAACATATCCAGGCTTTCTTGGGAAAACCTCGATTGCTAAAGACGAAACTCGCAATCAGAGTTAAACGGTTCCACGAAGCTCACTTACGAGTCAGTTAGTCAAACCAGGTTTGCCGCTTTAGGTTCAATGCGCGTTCACATAAAAAGGGCGTAACCCAACGTCATTCACCTTGACGAAATGGATCCGACGGAGCGAACAAGGGCGGTGTATTTCACTCAGGAGGAACAAATAGTTATAATTAACTCATACGGAGAGTTTAAAAAACAAAATATTCTCCCTGAATGTGATTTGTTTTGTTGACTTTTGCTATTTTCCGGTGCCGAAATAGCGGCAGCGGGGGACCGAGCGTCTGTATAATCTCCTCCAATCACGTTGCCCCATTTCCATCTTTCTCCATCTTTGCCGTCAGCCAATCACAGTGGTCCTTCTCCAAAATTGCTGGGACGGACCAATCGCGGCCCACCATTTCCATCTTTCTGACAGCCAATCACGATGGTGCTTCTCCAAAAATCCATCCCGAACTTCAGGTGTCTTTCCCTACACAAAACAAGGTAAATATATCGCTAATATCATTGTATTCTGTCAACTATCTAGCTTGGTTGGTGTTAAATATACATCCAGGGTTGCATACGATATAAATACGATAACAGAAACTACTGCCCCCCCCCCACACACACTTTATCACTGCACTGCTTATCAGTACGACATCGGTATAATCACCTTTAGCATAACAGTACGAATGAAATCTGTATACTATTCACTTCTGTTGTCACAAAAGTCTTGAATATGCACTGCTACCAGTTAATAATAAGCTACAGTACGAATTAAATCTGTCTGCCGGTAGTATTCACTGACGCCATCCCTCACCGCCGGTGTCCACCAGCGGGTTCGGGAATTGCCGCCACGGCAGGCACTGACCACTTTGCGGCCACAGCTCCGGTCGGCCGCCTCAACAATGGAGGGGCGGAACATGGCCTACTCGGACTCAATGTCCCCCGCCTCCCCCAGTACATGGTCAAAGCTCTCCCGGAGGTGGGAGTTGAAGCTCTCTCTGACAGGAGACTCTGCCAGCAGACCCTCACAATACGTTTGGGTCTGCCAAGTCTGACCGACATCCTCCCGCACCATCGCGGCCAACTCACCACCAGGTGGTGATCAGTTGACAGCTCCACCCCTCTCTTCGCCCGAGTGTCCAAGACATGCGGCTGCAAGTCCGACGACACGACTACAAAGTCGATCATTGAACTGCGGCCTAGGGTGTCCTGGTGCCAAGTGCACATATGGATACCCTTATGCTTGAACATGGTGTTCGTTATGGACAATCTGTGACGAGCACAGAAGTCCAATAACTGAACACCACTCGGGTTCAGATCCGGGGGGGCCGTTCCTCCCAATCACACCCCTCCAGGTCTCACTGTCGCTGCCAACATGAGCGTTGAAGTCCCCCAGCAGAACGAGGGAATCCCCAGAGGGAGCACTTTCCAGCACCCCCTCCAAGGAGTCCAAAAAGGGTGGATACTCTGAACTGCTGTTTGGACCATAGGCACAACAACAACAGTCAGGATCCGTCCCCCCACCCGAAGGCGGAGGGAGGCTACCCTCTCGTCTACCGGGGTAAACTCCAACATACAGGCACCAAGCCGGGGGGCAATAAGTATTGCCACCCCTGCCCGGCGCCTCTCACCAGTGGCAACCCCAAAATGGAAGAGAGTCCAACCCCGAGAAGACTGGTTCCAGAGCCCTTGCTATGCGTCGAGGTGAGGCCGACTATATCTAGCCGGAACTTCTCAACCTCGCGCACCAGCTCAGGCTCCTTCCCCACCAGAGAGGTGACGTTCCACGTCCCTAGAGCTAGCTTCTGCAGCCGAGGATCGGACCGCCAAGGTCCCCGCCTTCGGCCGCCGCCCAGCTCGCACTGCACCCGACTCCTTTGGCCCCTCCTGCTGGTGGTGAGCCGGCGGGAAGGGGGTCCCACGTCTTCGCTTCGGGCTGTGCCCGGCCGGGCCCCATGGGTATAGGCCCGGCCACCAGGCGCTCGCCCCCGAGCCCCACCCCCAGGCCTGGCTCCAGGGGGGGGGGGGGCGGTGACCCACGTCCGGGCGAGGGACACGTAAGACCAATTATTTTCGTTGTCATAAGGGGTCTTCTGAGCTACCCTTTGTCTGGCCCCTCCCCTCGGACCTGTTTGCCATGGGTGACCCTACCGCGAAATTACGAATCCCACTATGGCCACGCCAAGCACCGCCCCACCCTGCTCCTGATTGGTTGAGCTGTGCTGTCGACTCTATCCTGATTGGTTCTACTGCGCCCAGCAAGCTAGAAGATTGTTTAATCTCAACGACCGCTCAGTTTACAAGTGTTGAAGATACAGTTAGGGTTAGGGTTTGGGTTATGGGTTAGGGTTATGGTTAGGGTTATGGTTAGGGTTAGCAGGCGCAGTAAACAATGTTAGAGTCGAGAGCACAGCTCAACCAATCAGGAGCAGGGTGGGGCGGTGCTTGGCGTGGCCATAGTGGGAAAAACAACATCGCGACCCTACCAGGGGCATACAAGCTACAAGCCCCCGACAACGGAGCTCCTGGGGTTGGGACACGCAAACCCCTCCACCACGGTAAGGTAGTAGCTCAGGGAGGGGTGGCTGGAGGGTGTAGGTTAAAAAAAGAATGGCTGGAGGGTGTAGGTTAAAAAGTGTTTATTTACACCTAGGAAAGACGTTGACGCTATGAAGACGCTATGGCCACGTTGCTTGGCAACGCCTGCATACGGGAGATATTAAATAGTCCGCTCGACTTGTACAAATAAAAAATATTATTCATTGATTAAATATTTCATTATTTCGTAAGTGACCATGGTACTTCGCGGAAGCAACCGCCACGCCTCCGCGTCGTCCATTCATTTATGTTAATGGACACCTCGTCGGGCATTATCCCCTACTTACTCCCCAATCATATTTACGGAAATGATCATCCCAAATAAACACTGATTTTGCCACATGTAATGTTGTCAAATCATAGAGGACATCATAGAGGTGTTCTGCTACGGCAGCAATCAGCATTTCCAGCGACATCTTGGAACGAATGTTTGGTAGGAACTAAAGTTACGCGGGTTGTTCTCTGGGACAGATCTGACCGAGGGACGACAACAGCCTTTCCCTCCTAGACGCGTCATAGCTCGTTTACATAAAGTTGGAGGATTTTTAACTTTTTCAATCCTCCTAAGTCGCCTCGTCCACCCGCCTCCGCCATTTCCTCTTTTCCCTCTTTGTCCGCCTGGCTCCCAATACACAGTGAATGACTTCCGGGATCATTTTCCTCTTTGTGCGCGTTCGGTGTGAACGCACAGTCACTGTTTGGAGGTGCACAGAGCTGTAACTGTGGTTTCCGTGCAAATAAGGTATCAGAAGTCTCAATTATGACGTGCTGGTGTTGAATTCTGTAGTATTACAATTGTTTTCATCTTCTCTGTGAACCTGTAGCCTTCCAGTTCGCTCCCTGTCTCAGTGCATCCAGGACCCTCATGTACAGTGGCGCAGCAGCCAGGGCCTTCATCTGCTGAGACGCTACAGCCAGGACCCTCACCTGCAGGTTCAGGTTTGACTTTGGCATCGGTAAGTAATGAGGATTTATTTATGCTGATATTTATATTAATATTATTAATATACTCAACTATATAAAATGTACAAAGCCCCAGTGAAGGTCATTTTTTTCTTTTTGTCAGTTTACAAAGTCAGGGTTTGGTGGCTCTCATGGTGCCATGTTAAAGCCAAACGTAGGTTTGGCTGGGAAGCGTTCATCTAAGGTAATGTAAAGAGAATGATACATAGATTGACTTTGATTTGATACACTGTTATTGTTTTCATGTAGCAGTAACTACAGTGGGACTTTCATGCATTCCTTTCATGTTGAAATGATCTGGTTTTATTGACTGCTATACCAATAATGATAGATAGATTCATTCATTCATTATCATCTGTGGTTATCCTATATTGTGAACTGTGAATCTATTCCCTCAGACCTCTGATGTATCCAGCCTCACCACAAGCCCCACCAAAAGAAAAGTGTCACCACCTGGCCGCAGTCCCAAGATGTTTCACCAGACCGTTTCTCCTCCGTCTCTTCCTCCCTCTCCTGTTCCTGTATCAAGCCCAGCTCCTTCCATTCTGCCCTCCACTGCTACAGTTGTAAGAAGATATTCTACTACACTTGAAACAGGAACTGCTCTTGAGTAGATTGTTATCATATCTATGTATTTACCTTATTTTATTTTATTTTATTTTTCATAAAATAGGAAGTGTCATCTGCCACCTCCTCCTGTATCTCCTCTGGAACCCCGTCTGCTCCTCTCACCTCGCCATTGCCTGAACATGTGGAGATTCCACCTGTTTCAGACGCTGCCTGGCTGCCCACAAAGCTCCTGAAGACCATACCACCTCAAGATCAGAAGTGGATTTCAGCAGCCCTGTGGAAAAACCAGCATCTGCGCACAGACCTGCAATTGTGGTATGATCCACCAGAGCCATCCCTCATATACCATCAGGTCCCCACTCCGGAGCGCTTTTTCAACCACCGGCTTCTCTTGTGGATGCCATACCACCTGTGGAAAGTCAGGCTGTCCTGTCCTGCTTGTGGCACACAGCTCACAAGCTATGGAGTTCACAAGAGAGCCCGCCACATTCTGGATGTGGACAGGTATTACCTGATGATTACGGAGACTCTCTGGTGCAGTTCAGCTGGTTGCAAGACAACATATCTTTCCTCCAGCAAGACAATCTTGGACCAGCTGGGCTTGGCTCATAGGCTGGAGTTCAGATTGATTCTGACTCGAAAGTAAGTATACATAGATCATTTTACCTTAGTTTGTTATCAAGGAATTAGAAGTTTTTAATGTTTGTCTCATTCGGTCTCTCGTTCCCTTTGTTTTATACAGATTCGCTTGTGATATGCGGGTGATCCGTTTCCTGAGGGAGAGGGCACTTGGAAACAGTCCCACCCGCTTGGTCAGACAGCTGAGGGAGAACCACAGCGAGGAATGTCTTAAGCGCCTCTGCCGGTACTTTGGAGCATGCTCTGACTTTGCCGCCAGGTCAAGCCTTTTCCCAGTGAGATTCCAGGTTCCTCCTGAGCCTGTGGATGTTCCATCACACAGATGGATGCTGGCTGTTTATGGGCGTGACATTTTGAGCAGACTGGACCACATCAAAGCCAGCATAACGTCCACCTTTGGCAGCATCCTAAAAATCGACTCCACAAAGAAGGTATGTATTTTTAACAGCTAATGCTGTAAAATACAGTAAATACATGTAAAATAAATACACAATCATTACCCTGGTGCTCATACAAGTTCAACAATTTATTTAGGCATTCACTGTGTTTTCTGTGCTATTGTAGATCACCAAGAAGCTCTCAGGCATTGCCAACGGGACAGCCTTGTGGCTTACATATGTAAGCAACGAGAGAGGGCAAATCCTTATCAGTGTCCTGTCTGCTCAGGAGGGTGCTGCCCTGGACAGAATGGCAACTGGCCTCATCTGCAGGTACAGTAATGCCGGTGTGGCTCCACCTCAGCTGCTTTACGTTGACTGTGACTGTTGTCGGGAGGGCAGAGGACAGACAAAACTGAAGGAGAGATTTGGTGGGTGGCCAGACCTCATAGTCAAGCTGGACATCTACCATTTCATGCGGCGACTGGCATCTGGGTGTACGAAGGATGCTCATCCTCTGTACCCTGTCTTCATGTCGAAGCTGGCGAGCTGCATCTTTGAGTGGGACAGAGGAGATGTTGCCTTGCTGCGTCAGGCCAAGCGGGAGCAGCTGAGACAGGAAGGTGTCCCTGGTATCACTGACACTCTCGTCGATCAACACATCACCAAAGATGAGCTGGCACTGCACTGCCGGAGGCAGACAAGAGGAGAGCGGCAGACAGTAGTCATGATCGAGCAGCTCCTCAAAGAACTGATGGGGGCAAAGGGCAGGGATTTTCTTGGTGTTCCTCTTTTGGACCAGGAAAGGACGCAGCACATCTGGCAAGTCCAACAGAGGCACGTTAAGTGCATACAGGACGAACCAGGTGTGCTCCTTTACACCCAGACAGGTACCACCACCAAGGCAGGCATTGTCCTGCCAAACTACAGGTGTGCCAGAGGGTCCACATCATTGGAATCCTTTCACCGCCATGTTAACAGGTTCATTCCAGGTCAGTATGAATCATTATTCATCAGTAAGATTCTTTAACATCGCAATTATGTTGTTTGTCATTACCATTATCCTGGAAACAGTGGCACAATAATAATTTACAGATGACCAAACACAACAAATAAACGTATCATTGTGTTTACCTTTCTACTATCTTAAGGAACGAATGCCAACAGTTTGAATTTCCAGCTGTACCTCCTGGAAGGACTGAACAGGTGGAACCAGTACCGAGAAGCTGCTTCTCAAGCAGTCAAACCTGCCTCCCTGCTGAGTTATTCTGGAGACCTTGTTAACCATGTTAACACCCTCAGTCTCAAGGTCTTTGGAAGGCACCTTGTCCCGCCTTTTCAGCCACCTGCTGTTTACACTGGTAAGTTTAAGCTTTTCATCCTGATGAAGCTATTGCAATATTCACTATCTTAATCTTTTTAATGCATTATCTGAAAGTGAATTTCCCACCCTCTATTGTTCTCTCAACTGTCCCAGGTGAGCTTCTTGGCATAGACTACTTGTACAGCCAGACGGGACAGGCCTTGCAGGATGTACATCCTGACTCAGAGGAAACTGAGGCACTGCTTGAAGATGTAGGCACTGAGGAGGAGCTGGAAGATGAGGGTTTTGAAGAAAGTTGGTTAGACCCCACTGTAGAGCTGCTGATCCTGTCTGATCCAGCCCCTTTCACCACCAGCTCAGCTCGCACTCCAACTCCCACCTCTCTCCAGCCCTCCCCTAGTCCTGCTGTTTCCACCTTAACAGCACCTGAGCAACAACTGGTAATACTTATAGAATTATAATTATAGTAAAAATGCTAATAAAGTAATTATGCAAAAAGATGAAGTCCAATTTAATGCATTTTTATAATCACATTGTTGTATTACATTTTACAGCCTGTGCACGAGTCCACACATTCTGATCAGTCTGCAATTTCTACCTGCTGTGCTCCTGCTCTCCATTCGCCCACCAGCCTCCCAGCAAGTACGCCTGCTGAACTGTCACAGCTGGTAAGTGTTCTTATTATGTGACATATCATCTGTGTGTAATATGATGTAATGTTTATATTTATTTATTTATTTTTCAGGCTCAGCTTTCCTCTGACCAGTCAGCCAGTATCACCAGTGCAGCCTCTGCCATTCCTCTCTCCACCGCATTCACAATGACTGCCTCTGCTGCTGCAGAGAATGGCCACCACCACCCCAGCAGCCCCTGAGAAACAACTGGTTAGTCTTAATTTGATAATCACCATTGTTCTTCTAATCAGACATATGGATATGGATGAGTGTTTTTGCGTTACCTTGACATGTTTTGACTGCAACTGCCGGGTCACCTGATGTTGCTGTGAAGTGTCTTCTCAGCTGATTTTCTGTGTAACGTCAGCTGGTGTGACACATCACAGCAACATCAGGTGACTCTTCTGAGGAAGACACCAGATGCAGTCAAAACATGTCAAGGTAAAGCAAAAGTACTCATCCATATGTCTGATTAGAAGAACATCCTACAATAGTTGGTAAGTGTTTTGTGACTGTTGGACTGTGACAGCTGTACTTTTCTAATTGTGTTATTGTGTTTTAATTTTGATGTATACTCCTATGTCTTTTCCAGCCTGTTGATGAGCGTGGCATCCCAGGGATGGACAGAGTGGATAGCCTGGCAGAATATTTGGTGGGTCTGAGGAAAGAAACTGGTCAAATGATGAGCAATCAGCAGGCCAGTACAATAATAGCGCTGTGGCAGAACCTTCTGCCATATGACCAGCAACGGGTGGCATATGCTGCACATCACCAGGTGGGCCTTACCACAGGACGCTTCAGGTGCTCTAAAAAGAGACCTGAATTTACACCTGGTGTGGAGAGCACAACGCATTGCGTTTTAGCATCCTCGGGATCTCCTGCCCAGTGGCCAGACTGTAGTCGTCTTGTAGAGTCCATCTGTGTCAAGCTGTGTAACATTCACAAGAGCCCCAAAAAACAGGGCAGTTACGGCCTGACAAGATGGACTCTGATTTTGACTGACTACAGTAAGATCAGGCAGCTGGTCCCGGGGAATGCCACCGTGATGCAGAGCACTACTCTGCAGTTGTTTTGATATTAATCAAACAACACTGACTCAGTGGCACCATAAGAGACTGAAGAGGCAGGACAGTCGCATTCTGCTGCAAGGGGTCAACCTGCCTGACTCTGTCCCTGTTGCGGCGAGGCCTCTTCCACCTGTGCAAGCGCGCCCTCCTGCTGTACCTCCACGGCCTGGTCCCCACCATCAGTACCACTTGCCCCGCAGTACAGTTGGACAGGCAGTGGATAAGCGGAAGTCAGCAGCTCAGAGGCAGTTATTCAGTCAGCCACCACCTCCAGCTCCTGTACTTTCAAACCCCAGCCCATTCATAGTGCCAGTTGTGTTTGTTACCCCAACTGGAAACAAACGGATTGTGCCGTCTGGCCCCCTGCCCTCACCACCGCCGACCCGGAGAGCTTACACCCGCACCGTCGAGAAAAACAAATGCCGTCAGTGTCACCTGCCGCGCATAAAGGACAATGGTCATGGGCAGTATTATGGAAATATATACTGTCCCAAAAATAACAGAATGCCACTGGAAGAATGGATGGAGGAGATGAGGAGAAAGAGGGAAGGAAACAAAAATGGTGTGACATTCTTTGTCAATATGTATATAATATGAGAAAAAAAATGTCTTAATTTACTCCTGTTCTAATTTTTCTAACTTGTTAGCCTAGCATGAAAATGCGGTTGGACTGTATTGGGATTATTAGCTGTACACTCTTTTACATTCTCTCAATAAACTGTTTAGTAACCTAGTGATAGTTTGTTGATAACGAGGCCTAAAAGCATCTAGCACTTGAATATGTCCCCAAACATATTATTGCCATAGCATTGGTATCATTTCATTGCATAAGTGAAAGTATGCATTTGTAGCCCATTGGTGTATGGGATTCATAACTGACGAGCTAACCGGGTGTGAAGGCAAAGCCGGGAGCCCGGTCCGGTCTGGCGAGGACGCCCTTGGGTGAAGAAGAGCAGTACCAGGGTTAGGGGCCATCAGCAGTATTAGGGTTAGGGGTCATCAGCAGTACCAGGGTTAGGGGCCATCAGCAGTATTAGGGTTAGGGGCCATCAGCAGTACCAGGGTTTGGGGCCAGCGAGGAGAGCATGGTGACCAGGGGGTCCACTATGGACGCCTCTCTGGCTCTGCTCATGGTGGCCCCCGCAGATCCAGCTGCATCACAAGATTCAAGGTAGCCGAACCTTTAGCGACTAAATGGATACAAAAATATTAAATACCTCTGTCTACACTTTTGTTTTAAGAAATGCATAATCAATAATAATTTTGGACGCACACCTGTAGACGTCTAGTACAACTCATCCCGATCAATATTACTGGCGACAATCAATAACAACATATGTATTTACATTTAGCCTAATATGGATACATATATTATTTGGTAACACTTTAGATTAGGAACCACATATTCACCATTAACTAGTTGCTTATAAGCACGCATATTGGCTCTTTTTTAGTCATTATAAAGCACTGCATTATTCTGCATGACCATATTATACAACTACTAGGCCATACACTTTAATATTAGTTTTCCCTGATGGTGAATATGTGGTCCCTAATCTAAAGTGTTATCTATTGTTTTATTAAAACATACTTTTGTGTGTTGCGATAGGCTTAAAGGAAAAGCCAATTAAAAAAAACATTAAAAACAACAACAACACTATAGCCTAACATAGTATAAACGTGTATACAATGTATACTCCTGATCACGTGAGCATAATCCGCGCATGCGCGGTGCAGCGGTTTCGGGGGGGATGATGGAGAAGATGCCCACTGCCATCAAAATAGAGCTAGCGGTCCTCCATCCCGTCCGTATTATTACCCTGTAGCACCTACAGTTATTTACTTGGTGGTGGTGGTGTTGTCGTCTTTTGTTTTTCAACCGTAGCCACACACGGTAGTCGTGGCCTCGCACAAGTAGCCCAAATGTCTGTGGCAAATGCCAAACACACTGTACTGAATCCGGTAAGGGTCTTATTTCGTATTTTCTTCTTCGACAAGCTATACAAAATGTCAACGTGCCAAAGCAAACCACGAATATATCTATATATATATCTCCTTTTAATGGCGGCCGTCGCGTTTGTGTGTGTGTGTGTGTGTGTGTGTGTGTGTGTCTGGAGTAAACAGTTAGGCTTCACCTTAGACTAGCATGGGCGTCCCAACATGGCTACTGTATGTCGGCACCAAGACGTGACTCGGACCTCTTCCTGTCCGCCCACCTCAGGTGATCCCGTACACCGGACCCATACCCGGGGGGCTGCACACCGGGGAGATCATCATCGTCCAGGGGACCGTCCCTCCAGACGCTGATAGGTAAAAGAAAAGAGACAAGAAAATTAGAAAGAGAAAAACAAAAAAAGGTCATCAATACAAACGAATTGAAACTTGAACTAGACAGGATGACGCTTGTGGTTATGATGCGTTCATGTTGCACTGCCAATGCATGTTGAATGTTATTGTTCATCAAAATAATGATGATAATGATGATGGTGTGATATCAACAGTTGTTTTGGTGTAGTTTGCATTTCTCCTAAGTGAGTGCAATAGCAGATACCAATGATTGCAAAGACTGGATTGTACATATTGTACAGTGACAGTACTTGCAACTCTCACTTGTTAAATGTACTTTCTGATGTCGCCTTTACAGAGGACATTGCTGATGACGTGAACACGTTGTTGTGTTGCATCTTGGCAACGTTGCACACCGTGCAGAGGAAACCTCACATGGCTGAACTGTCCAGTGTCTCTCTCTCTCTCTCTCTCTCTCTCTCTCGTCCCCTCCTGTCCGGTGTCCGTCCCCGATGCGGCGTGTCCCGCGGCCGACAGGTTCCACATAGACCTGTCGAGCGGTTGCAGCACTAAGCCGTGTTCCGACATAGCGCTGCGCTTCAACGCCCGCTTCGAGGGCACGCCCAGCGTCACCTGCAACTCCCTGCGGCAGGAGCGGTGGGACCGGGAGCAGACGCTCCACCAGCTGCCTTACAAACAGGGAGCGCCCTTCGAGACCATCATACTGGTGCACGAAGACGTCTTCAAGGCTAGTGATGTCACGCATGAGATGTGGGGCGAAGGGCTGTTTGCTGCTGTTAGGGTTCAAAGGTTCAGCGTTTGAGGTCTTTTGATGGCAGTGTCTAGGGCTCCGGGAAATGGAAGTGGCATGTTAAAAGCAGGATGTGAGGAGAGGTGGGAGACTGGGATTTAAATAGTTGATGTTGTGGTAAACCTCTTCCTCACCATTAGGTGGCAGTAAATGGCTCTCACTTGCTGGAATACAAGCACAGAATTCCTCTGGACAAAGTTGATACCTTTTCCATTTCTGGGAAAGTGAGGGTGAATGCGGTTGGTTACATACCAAACTCAGTGAGTACCACAGGACTGCTATTTCTCAACTTTGACATTAGCGTTTAAAAATTAAATCGTACATTTTCAGTTTCCTAAATCTTAGTTTTTCCCCTTTTAATAGGCAATATATTCAGAATCGGGTGACTTGGTGAGTTACTTACTTAGTGAGGTATTTTGCTCAATTAACATAAAGCTTTCCCTCAATATCTGGTCATTCACAACAAACACAGACTTTGTTATATTTCAGAGTCTGCCTTACAAAGGCAGTATACTCAAAGGGCTGAAACCAGGACAGCACATCACAATCAAGGGACAAGTCAGCATGTACCCTCACAGGTAAGCTGAGAGGTTCAGATTGTTTCATTTGTTCATGGTATATAGAAGGTATACGTACTAATTCTGCTTAGGTAACCTTTAGACTCGGTTGTAATGTAGTATCAGTTGAAATATACGTTGAGATCTACAAACATTAAAAAAAAATCAGACCAACCTCAGGAGTAACATGGCGCCGATTTGTTTTTCCCTCCAGTTTCACGGTGAACCTCCGCAGCAGCGGGACAGACAACATTGCTCTCCACCTGAACCCTCGCATCAAGTCGGGCATGTTCATCAGGAACTCGTACTTGGCCGCGTCGTGGGGACAGGAGGAGAGGGAGCTGCCCTTCTTCCCCTTCTCTCCGGGGGAGTACTTTGAGGTAGGCGCCACCTCCACGCCGAGGTCTGTAAAGATGTTGACCGCTTGAATGTGATTGGACAGTTTTGTCTGCTATAACACCACGTAATAATTGACACCACTGCCATGCCATCATTTTGTATCACTTCATCATACTGTCAAACGTAACAAATCCCTCTCTGCCAATGGCTGCTTGGCGGCGGTTTTTCTGTTCAGATTCTGATGCTCTGCCAGTCCCACCAGTTCAAGCTGGCGGTGAACGGCTGCCACCTGCTGGAGTTCCGGCACCGGGTGCAAGACCTGAGCAGCATCGACCAGCTGGAGATCATGGGAGACCTGGAACTCAGTGACGTCAAGCTGTGGTGAACCTGGACCAGCTTAGACAATGGGCGAGGCTAATGCAGGTCTTCTCGATGAGGGATCCCAGGGTACGGTCGCTAGGTCAGGCCAGCCTAGCCTAGCGTATCACTTTGTTTTGGTCACTGATGCTAAACCGTCTCAGTAATTACAGTGACCTCGACAGTGGATGCTAACAAAAACAGACCAGCTGTGTGCTGATTTGACTAATTAACAGCAAGGCTAGATTGGTCTACTGGTGCCTACAAGTCAGTGATTTCAGGCTAAGCCAGCATTTACTTACCACGGATAATGAGGAGCTCTAGGTTTTAACATCAATTTCAAGGCCAATGTCCGACTCCCCTGCCTTTTTTGAAGGAAAAACAAGTGCATGAGCCAACTGTTAGGTTGGCATGCTGCAAGCTCTTATATGTGATTTACCACGACTGTTTACAGCCAACAGCTTACCTAGGTTAATTTCTGTCTATAATAGCACTTATACTGTAATATATCAATAACCAGTAAATAAGTAACAATGTACTATCCTCATTCAAATGTACAATCCTCAAATAACATGAGCCACCAATGAACAGAAGGGCTGCCTGACTTGAGATTTGGGTACTTGGGCAAAGGTTGCCTTAATGTATGTAAAAAAACTAAACAAAAAAGACATCCGACCTTCAATATTAAACTGGTCATTACCACATGATAGTGTCAAGCTTGAAGCACAGTACAGGACCATTTTAAATATAACTTTAGTTAAATACAAAAACAAGACTTTGCAACACATTATGCATTATTTAGTTATTGAAGTTAGTCAGCTACCTATGTTTAATTATATTTCTTTATGATCCTGAGTCATCTCTAGACCTTTGTTCCTGCACTTTCCTCTACTGGTGAATCAATGTGGTCTGCATTCCTCCCAGACTTTTATACTGCATTACCCATTATGTTGTCCAATCGTAGGTATCATCAATCTAATGTATGCATTATGAAATTATTTTATTTCAAATAAATGTATTACTATCATCTTAACTGTGTCAGTGTTGTCTTAAATTGAATATTAAGCAGGCGGATGGCTCATACGTACAGAACGATGATATTAAAAGCGATGATTGGATTTTTGTATCCCTGAGGCTTTTTTATGTGATGGCAAAATTGTAAATGTGGTACAACATTTTTGGGGCAGATACAAACTGAATCCAGTTAGACACGATGGAAACAATTTAAATGCATTTTTCTTACTTGTCCATAAGATGGTAGCAGAATGTCAGATGTAAAACAGTGTAAACTATACATGGAATTGTCCCAGCCAGCATTTTTAATCATTTACCTACTTAACTAGATATTAAGCATTAATGGTATCTCATCTATCCCATGCCGACTATTACTTTGTGTTCAACATTTCCCTTTGGTTCACACACAAATCACTTCAAGTAAACACATGTATTCTAGTCAGCAGAGAGGGATCAATGGGAGATAATAAAAGGCCTGAAGCCAGTCTGAGCCTCATGTTCATTAATGTTTAACTGATTTCCTTTGCAAAACAGACTAAAATGTGCTGTTGCGTTATTGTAGAATGACTGCAGGCCCTAGTCACAGGATTCACTTTAAAAGCAGTGCTTTTTGTCAGATTGTGTTGCGTGACTCACAGCATCGCACCACCTCTTGTGCAACCTCAATGAGGACATGCTCTTGTCTCATAAAAAGTTGTATTTTTATTATGACCCACAAGAAATATAACTTTGAAGAACACAAAAAATAACCATGGTGTGGCACGATACAGTCTTTATCTGTTTTTATATACATATATTTATATATAAAATTAAAATAAAAACTTGGAAAAAAGCAGAGTGATATGCAACATGATGACCTCAACCATTGGTACTGATTGCACTGTTGACTGCCAACAAGAATGTCAAGAGTAAGAAAGGCAATAGACGTTGTCCAACCAGCAATGGACAAATAGGCTTTACTTTTGTTTGACAAAAAAAATGCCAGACCCGTGATTCATGAGAACAATAAAGCAGCTTGATGCAACCCAAAACAAACCACGTACTGTCCAAAGAGACATTTCCTCTTTTTTTTTGCTTGAAGTGGCGCACAGCCATGCGCCTTCAGTTCCACCCCCCCTCACCTGTGGGCTGTGCAAGGGGCTTGTATATGACAACAGAGTGTCCTGTCTGTTGGCTTCATCAAATATGGCAACTAGTCCAGGACAGTAAAACCCCACCCTGGTTATTGGGGGCGGGGGGTTGGCGGGACGCTTACTGCACAGAACAGGTCAACTTGGCTTCATTTTAATTCAGTTTGGTTCCTAGCAGCTGAATTAAAACCAGTCTTTTGGGAGTTCAGGTCCCCTTACGCCCTGCGGGAAGGCGGGCTGGGGGGAAAAGGCAGCTCCGAATCTGACAGAGTCTGTGGTGGGGGGGGGGGAGGGTACAGGAAGGAAGTGAAAGAGCAGGAGCGCTATGTGTGGCACGGACGGATGTTTTGATAGGCGAGGAGGGGGGGGGGAAGAGACTCTGAGAGAGGGGTGCACTGTTGTCACACAGAGCTGAGTTTAACCAGTCCTCTGACAGAGTCCTCGTGGAGGGAGTCCTGACTGGCAGGGTTGTAGAAGCTTGCCGGCATGCCATGGTTGTGGCCCATGGGGCTGCCGCAGGGTAGGATGCCCGGCGGCGAGGGCACCTCCTCCGGGGTGAGGAAGTGGTGGTGGTGATGGTGCACCCCGGGGTCCTGCTGCTGGAGCGCGTGTCCGTGGTTGTGCAGGTGGCCGTGTCCGTGGATGGGCAGCATTTCGGGGGGCTCGTGGCAGCTGAGGTTGGGGTTGGAGGTGGGTGGCGTGGGTTGCCCGACGAGGGGCAGCGAGTTGCAGGGCTCCCCCGCGCTGAGGGAGGTGCGGCCGGGCAGGGAGCCTCCGTCGTCGGGGCAGGTAGCCAGGATGATGGGCTCGACACTCTGCTGGAGGAGAGGGCTGGCTGCGGCCTGCAAAACGAATTTGGTGCTCTGAATGCACTGGTCTTGGTCACACTGGGGGACGAGGGATTGGGAGTGGTTTAAATGGAAAGCACAGTGATGGGATGAGGCAATAGGAGCAGAAGGAGACGGAGAGAAAAATGAGGTGACAGGGCAGAGTGGTGCAACACAAATGAGGAAGGCAGGCATACGGTGGAGAGAGAGAGGGGAACAAACGCAGAATAGATGGGAAAGGGGAAAGGAAAGACAAGCGTTATTAACTTGGTTAGAGCATAGAGCCACATGTCTGACACACACACACACACACACACCCCCCCCCCCCCCCTAAAAACTATTTTGGCGTCAAGATAAAAACCGCCATTAAGTCACTGAATCAAAGCCTATTGATCTATTGCCTGGACTTTGGAATGGACTGTCTGTGTCTAAAATGGAGGGCAGAAACGAGGCTAGGACAAAGGAAGCCATCAATATTATGTATTAGCTGGAGGGAGGTTATCTCAACGCCATTAGCTTTTCATGACAGCCTCGGCACCAACCAGAGCGGGCTGGTGCTCAATGGCACGAAATGAGGCCACACTGTTTAGGTGGCAGAATAAGGTAGCAGAGAATGGAGAGAATAAAAACCAAAATAATTGAAACACTTGATGAACTTGCCTAAATCTAATAGACTAACATGTTAGATATTCATGCCTGTCGGGTTGACCGGTGATGACGAGGAGAGGATTCTTAATCCCATCAGGTTTTTTTCATTTTCTGTATTAAGTCAATTATAACAGCTTACTTCATTTTGAGATTAACAACTATGCCGAAAAACTGCATATGCATGTTATTCCCCTGGTATTTTTACTGCTGTATTTCCTCTTTTCTCCTTCCTAAACAAAAAAAGGGAGAATGGCAAGAGAGTGAGGACAGCCTGGCTACTGCCTACTGACTGCTGCCACAGGCTTGCAAGACAAAGGACCTTTTGAAGAAACAACATGTCTGGGACAGTGGAACTAAGTGACCTGACTACAGAACAACAGCCAAATTCCCAACCATCATGTTGTCTAAACAGTTGCTCTGTGGCTGACTCAGCACCGCCCGTCTCCCACAGTAAGCAGCCATGATCTGAATGTGTTCTAACTAACTATTCAAAATAAAAGTCAGGAGAGCCACAGACATGGTAGTGTTTGAGGAACTAGGGCATTGCGCAATTGACAGACTATGTCAATTATGAACACTTTTCCAATTCCTAACCTGAAAGTGTTCCACTAGTCATTACATAATGTGCTGATAGTCATTGGCCAATATAACCCAGTAGAGCTTGGTCAATGTTATCATGCACAAATAATGCTACTGCAAGAATTGTATCACAGCAAATACAAAATAGTACAACCATGGTAATTAATTAGGTATGTTTATCCAGGCTGTAGCATAGCGTGTAGTGTTGATCAGACCAGGAAATGATCAAATTCATCATCTGCTTCTATATGCAACTAATTTGTCAGACACAAAAGTGGGGTCTGGATAAGTAGAGAAATGCCTCGCCCTACCTCGCCCTATTCATCTGACAACGTAATCATAGAAAAAGTATACATTGACTATTGTTGGCTCTGAGGACAACGGACTGAGGTGGACATTGGGTGAGCCTGGTGATTGAGAGCCCACCCACCCACCACCAACACATCACCCTACATGTGTCAGAGACGTGGTCTGCAGACTGACGGCCCCTCACCGCTGCATGTTGTTGTGGAACCAACTGCACACAATGGCAGTCCTCTCATCAATGTCACCCTCCCCTTCTGATCTGTGGTGTGACAGAAGCAGCTTACGCAAAACACAGCAATGGATAAGACAGGAAGGAAGGAAGAGGTATCCCAATAGATGACCTCCACAGCTAGAAATAACAAAGACAGGGATTCTATGTTTTTTTGTGTGGGTTTCTTCTCAGTTGAGTAGCGTGAGTTCAACTCAAGGCTGTCAACATCGCTTCTCTCCCTTTGTTAGCAGGCACATAAATGGACTATGTTAAGGAAGGGCACAGTTTGACATCCTCTCAAGAGAACACGCATGTGCCGTTACCATGGTGCTGGCTGGTGAATGGTCCTCGATACCGGCCCCTTCCAGGAAGAGTACAAAACATTGAGGTGCCCCAAAAAGCCAACAGGTTTTTCAGGGCCCACATGCTAACTTGCCTACACAAATGTGTTAATAGACAAAAACTAAATTCATCCATGCAGCAGAAGACATGGTGGCTGCAAGTGTTGTTTGTGATTTAAAAACCCACTGGGTATGTTTGGGAAGTCCAATGCGTTAGCCCATGTGTTACCAATTAAGAGTAAGGAACAATTCAAAACGGCTATTAATCACAGTGCCTAGCCCCGCTTACTAATCATTGGCGACTCCGCCAAACAGATGGCGGTTATTTCAACATGTGCTAATTGTGGGTCATGCTGACCTGGAGAGATGCGTTCCAGGCGTTGTTTAGGACCCGTCAACAGACGAGTCATCTTAAAGACAACTCAATGACATCAGACAGACAAAGACTTCAGTATCAATGTGCTATTGGTAGCAACACTTGAAGACAGTTGGACGCCTGTGGAATACCGTTAATGGCCTGCTAGTTTGTCTCCAGGCAACGGTGTGTTTGGATACCATTTTATTACAAACAATCTTCAGTGATATACTTGATGTAGCGGTTCAATGCCAAAGTATTATTATTACTGTAATTGTTATTTGGTGGAGCAGGAGACAGTAGGTCGAAAGGCTCACTTAAACATCTGACTGTCTCCTCGGCACATAGCCTGACATTGCAAGCAGCCACTTTGATGGCAAGCAGCCCCTGGTCTCCCTGCTTTCTTTTCTCATCTTGTTTTGGTAAAAACAACAAATAATGAGTAGATAGCAGTCCTCCAGCACATGTCCGTAATGCACATACATACACACAGACAGCGGCACTCACACAGCAGCACGCACACAGCTCATCCTCCCTGCTGCTGACCCAATTGACTAATTGAATAATAATAACATTGAGCATTGCATATGAAGTTGAAAACAACATCATTAGGTCGCGATTAAACATCCTCAGCAACTTGATTTCTTAGAATCTAGGAAAGGCAAAACACCAACTGGATTTAATCAACCTGATTTGAATGCATGAGCAAGCCAGAGTGTGTGTGTGTGTGTGTGTGTGTGTGCGTGTGTGTGTGTGTGTGCATAAAGGGGTACTACTGTTCCGTTGAATTTCCTCTGTGCAGTGTGTTAACTTGGAGGCAAAGCAAAAAGATGAGAGGACAGAAAAGTGTGAGCAAGAGTAAAGTAAAAGTGAAAGTAAATGTTGGGCTGCTGAAGTCAACCACCCCTCACACTGACCACTGGGACAACTCTCAACACAATGACACACAAGCCAGGCACAAAAAAGTGATAACCGTAACACAACTATGGCCCCAATCCCCCAGACTGACATCAAGTTGATCTGCTTTGGCCTACTTGAGTGGCGGACAGGGGAGCTGTTGTTTGCCAATGAAAGAAAGAGCCAACAGCTGGCAGAGCACTCAGTGGTACAGGCTGGTGGTGAGAGAGAGGGCCCTCTGTCTTTCCTTCTGGGCTGTGGTGCTAACTAGAGACTTAGAGCAGTGAGAGTCCTACTGTATTCTGTGTTTCCCCTGCAATCAGCTAGCGGAGACTGGTGTCAGACGGAAATGGTACTGGAAACAAGGGCCCTAGGTGTCTACAGGTGTCTTAGATGGCTGGACTTTGGATCCTGTTGCACCAAATATATAGGATGAATGATAAAGAATATTATCTTGTGTGAAACATGTGAAACATCTTGTTTATCCACAAATGTATTCTATGTGATTGTACAAAATCGTCCAACCGTAACCATCATTGTCTTGAGTTAACATGAGTGAGTGCAGGTTTGTTGAACACTACCAGGGATATGCTGCCTACTTATTCCTAAACTCAACCCCCTTGTTAATGCCAGTAGAAAACCCAATAGGTTCCTCTAGAATGAAAGTATATATAAATATATATAGTCTTACCATATGGCTTTGCTGGGATTGGGTGGCTCCGTACATTGCAACACCATTGGTTGGCGGCACCAGCTGTGGTGTGTCTGATTGGAGGAAGCCTCGCCTATCAATGAGACTAGATAGAAGACAAAAGAAAAAAAGTGTGAAGGTGTGTCAGAGAAAACATGGGCCTACCTGACTAGCTGATCACTTAATACTGGTTAATATACTGGGGTGATGGAACTCAGATAAGTGTAGTGCCTAAAGTGTTTTGAATCGAAATCGCCAAATGAAAACAGTGAGATTGTGATGCATAAGAGATGTTTTCTCTGCCTAAACAGACGGAAACGGTTGTATGAGAGATAAACCTTGTCAAAACCACCTCCGGAGGTGGTGTACCCTACATTCAATCTAGATTGGTGAGAGATAAGGTGGTCGTCTAGACCGAATCTTTTGCAGACGTGTGGTCAGCTTATACAACTGGTCACATACGACTGGTCTCATACTGACTGGTCGTCAACCAATATAAAGCAAGAGGCCATCAAATTGATCTGAAACATCGCCATGCTGTGTTACTACTTTCCTTACGATTCTGAGTCCTAGACCTTGCATTTATATGATTAAACATTAAACGATTTGCGGCATTATCCATAGTAAAGTCTGGACGCCACGTCTCCACCCATTCATTCACTCCCATGACCGTGGTGCAATTTGAAACCTGTAGGTGCGTGCACATATGAAGCAGGGATCTCTTGTAAATTTCCCCTATGTGTCAACAAGCTCAGACAGTGGTGAGCGCTTTGTGCCCTTCGTGTGAACAGAGGAGTTTCTGAAATTCAAAAATGGTGGTAGAATCTAGATATTTCTCTTGTGTAAACAGGGCATTTTACAAATTAAATTCTGACATCTGGTTTACATTGATAAGGGCGTGACAATTTCAGTGGAAATTACCTCGTATCCGGTTATCTTCTTCTGATGAGTTACATTTAGTGTGTGCGAGTAATATCTGCACATACTGTGGGATACGTGTGAGTAAGGCTATATAAATATCTAGCCATTGCACATTCATGAGATAGCATGCCAACATTCCTCTCTCACTCTCTCTCTCACACACACACACACACACCACAGCTAATCAATCAGAGGTCATGTGAGTGAATAATTATCTCTGTCCAACCAGTGTTGCAGGACTCTGCTTCAGCCGGTTAGCCAACAACCCGCCAGGTTTAATGTGTGTACGTGTCTGCGTGCCCATCTATGTGAAAGTGTACGTGCATGCATTTGAATGTATGCGTGAGTGTGTGTGGTCACAGCTAACCATTTCTGATAGCAACCATTCATCACCTAGATAACGAGTACACACACACACACACACACACACACACACACACACACACACACACACACACACACACACACACACACACACACACACACACACACACACACACACACACACACACACACACACACACACACACACGTGAGCAGGGTAATCAGTAACATAGTGGCTGGTGACAGTTTGTTTCTGGGGACAGAGCTCCAGTCAGGTGGAAGTGAGCGGACAGAATCCCAGAGCCAGGCATCGTTGCATTCGTTTTCTAGGCAAATGCTTGTCTCTGCCTCTGGTTTTTATAATACTCATAACGAAAGAGGGAAGAGGACTGGGTTTCCATAACGACTAGCTGCAGGAGCTGCAGCCAATCTGCTGCCTATATTTAGGCACCTAACTCCCACAACCAGAGCCAATATGTCCTCTTCCTTATGATCAACCACACTGGGATTGGCTTGGCAAACGCTACAAATTCACACTTGTGAAACAACCAGCATCCATTGCAATTTTATTAGCTGTAACCTGTCCTTTTGTGTTTAAAAACACCCAGTCATCCTGTGTGACTTGTTGGTTCATAAAACTTAGTTGAAAGCATCATTACTTCTGAGTAATGTGGTTATTCCCTCCACCAAAAACACTGACAAGGCCATGTATACTGTATATGTGTGTGTGTGTGTGTGTGTGCGTGCGCGCGCAACTTTCCTCTCTGTGCTTACGTTGTTACACTGCTACCCCACCCATTTTTGTGGTTTGAAACTACATGACATCTTGACACGCCGTCTGACTAAAGCAAGCTGTCAAAGATAACAAGTGATAGGGGGTATCTGCTCGTAACACAGGACATGCACTTCTTCCTGCTGATTACGCAACCGTGTTGAAGTGATCCGACATGCGACCGGGTGAGAACCAGTCTGGCGCTACGTCTGCACTGCAACTCCACTCAGGACAGTCACATGGAAACATGGAGAACGGTCTGGTGACTGGCTTGTATTTATCTTTAGTAATTTTATGGTTATGGTAGTCATTTTACATGACTACCATAACTGTGAAATTAGATGCATCTAAAAATAAAAACCGAAAATAAAACTTTGATCTTGGATTTGGCGGAAATAGGCTTGAAATCCATTTGGCACTTTAAGTATGCCTTCTAGCTAAGTAAAGAAGTAAAAGCAGGTTTATTTTAAGATTGGCTCTCCTCATGAACAGGAATCGCGGATAGTACTTTTAGTTTAGCTTGTCTGACCAGACCACGGTGATACAATAGGGGTGAAAAACCAAGCATGCTGCGGCACATCACAAAAAAACCCAAAAAACAATTAAAGAGTTTGACATAAAATTATATTGGCTCACAGCTAACCATTATTGACTCAGATCGGTCATGGTCGTACCGGGTCAGTCAATCCCTCTAACTCATTCCATACCTGGGTGGCAGGGGTCCACAAAGCGCTGCACAGCAGTTGGTGAATATATTGCCATGGCTGTAAGGGTTATAGTTGTCCTTTCCTCTTTTAGAAGACCACGAGCCTTTTATCTGCCAGACACACACATTAACAGATAGTAGTAGCATCTGTGTGAGGAATTATATATAATATAAAATAGAATAGAAATAGAAATAAATAAAATAGTTTCACATCAATACTCACATCTTCGTTTGTGGTCTGGTTGGAGCTAATCAGGTAGGTATGGAAGCCTGAGAGGCCCACTATGGACCAGACGGAGAAGAAACAAACCACCACCTCCAGCACAGTATCACCAGGAGTTAAGGACAACTGTGCTCAAGTTCTCTTGCAGATCCAAAGATCTGAAGATGTTCTTATTAACACACACATCATTTGTAAATTCAGGTTATAGTGTGACAGTCTGGTTGTGTGTTGACCCATAGCCTGAGAATGTATGCTGTTATCGATCAGTCCAACTAGCTACGAGTTCAATAGACTGACCACAGCAGCTGTACCACAGCAGCTGCAGCCAAGGAAGAGTAGATGCTGACATTGCAATAATCTATCATCTTTTAATCATCTATCAACATTTATCTTACTGCAACATCTGGATCTCTCAGCCTGTCTCACCCCCTCCCCCCTTACTTCACCACCCTCTGGTGGATGACTCAACTGGTTCAACAGCTGGCATGGCATTTTATTTTCAATTTCACCATATGATCATTAGCATGGCTGGCAACACTTTTTTTCACACCATGGTAGCACTTATGTCACTCCAAGGTGTGTGTGTGTGTGGGGGGGGGGGGGGGGGGGAGTAGGAAGGGAGGGAGGGAGAGGGAGAGGGAGAGAGAGAGAAAAACAGATATATAAAGAAAGGACAAGACTAGAAATGGGGGGTGATAGGCTCTCTACCTGATTTATGAGAGCAAAGTACTCTGTGAGAAGGGGACATTAATACTGGCAGACACAGCATGCTGCATTCAAGGTCATCTTCCACCTAGCTATCCATTTTTTTTAGCCAAGAGAGTCTTGTTGATGCAGGGACAGTTGGCCCGCCTTCAGAGCTGATGGCAGCGGTTCAACGACATGACGTGGGTGGCTGGGCGTGAAATGTCAAAAATAAAAATGCTTTGAATGGCATGACATTATCTCCTTCTCTGAAGTCCACTGTTTTACTTGCAGTTGGGAAAATGCAGTTTATGTATAACATATCATCGCTGTTGGGTGGAAACTGTATGTCCAAAACCGTTTATTTTCAGGAAATTAAAAAAAAAACTGTGTTTTTAACATAATTGAACACCGCATTGTCAAAGTTGGTATTTTGTCTTTATATATGGTCAAATACTTGCATGTGTCATTATATTATTCATATTTTAGCAACAAAAACAAAATCAAGCTCAAATGGAGTTACAAGGTTTTTAAACAGCGAATGTCGAGATACACGCTTTGTCCGTTATTGATTAGAACGGCCGCGTCTGAGGCAGTAAGTGCATCGCATTACGTTATCATCAACTTACAGGTTATAATAAGGTGACCCAATTTCTGAAATGAAAAATATGGACATTTGTAGTTTGTCAGTTCATATATCCACAAAATATCTGATGTTATTATTTCTGAAAAAAAGGGGACATATATACATTTAGCCTATTCTTATCATAGTAAATGTAGTACTGTAGTAAAAGATTGGGCAGTACATGCCGGTTTACTATAATGTGTTTTAAGCTTTGGTAAACCAGCCAAAAACAATCTAAAGTAGCTACTTGAATAGGGAATCGTTCTATTTTTTATCGATAGCCTATTGTTTATGATCAGTTGTACCTACTTATGGTATAAAGTTAAATGGTTAGACCCGTATCAGATAAGACTAAGACAAGACTAATTACCAACTGTCTTGAAAGTAAATATTTATCAGCAAGCTAAAACATTTGCCATTTCAAAATCTATTTATATATTTAAAAAACAGGGACATTTCCAGGGACAGGCTACCAGAAACGGGGAATGTCCCTGGAAAACAGGGATGTTTGGTCACCCTAGGTTACAAAGTGTATTGTAGCTATGTGTCGCTGAATACATTTGGACAAAATCTCTTGTTATAAAAGATTAAGTGCTATGAACAGGCTATTGAAGACAGACGGCAAATCTAGACTAAATTGCACTCCAACCTACAGTGGTCTACAGCACTCCAACCTGCACTCCAATCCCACGTCTCAGGCCTCAAATACACAAAACATTAGCCTTTATAGACTTAGTATTTCTTGAGTAAAGAAAACGCTGTACTTATACAGACAACCAGTTCTTCATTTATGTATTCAAACAACTGCCTCCTACTGCTGTGTATTCTTCTACAGAGTAAAGCGGAGGCGGGGTGGATATTTGTAAAACCCACAGACAGACTTAAAGGGTGACAAATGGCATTGATTTATGAACAAAAAAAAAAATTACGAATTATGGAGATATAATGTTTCCGCCCGACAGCGACAATATGTTGCTTAGTGTCTTGCAAACACTTTGTGCGTGATTACAAACATACCAATGCATCACCCACGTGTCTTATTGTGTTGTGTAAGCCTGACAGAAAGAATTAAATACCTGCAGCGCTAGACAACGGGTCAGAGCAGGGTCAAGAAAAACATTGGAACTGTACTCTCTCCAGTCCGAAGGATTTCTGACCCATTGGCCGAAAAAGGCGGGTTAAGTCTGTCAACACCCATCTGTGTCAAACCATAGACACTGTGTCCTTGACTGAACTGTGGATACACGAGTGAGCCGAAAACAGAGGAGTCAATGAAGGCACGACACAAACCAAGTCGGACGCACTCTGGCACATACACACATGGTCTCAGAGCTGGACACACACATACGCACACAACAGAAGAGAGACTATATGGAAAGGATATCTGGCTGGACTTTCTTTGAGTGCCTTGAGGAACCCATTTCGATGAGACCCTGTAGACAGAGGAGACGAGAGGATCACATAGGAGTTCAACATGCCTTTCAGACAGAAACCAGAACGATGCACACCCACACGCTCACCCGGGCCAGCACTGTGGCTCAAAATACACAGGCCATGTTTCAGATGTTGGCGTCACGTACGCTCAAGCTATTCTCTGTCTGGCAAGTGTCACTCGTTCTATGTCTTGGGTAGGAGCTGTCAGCAAGGCTTTGATGGAGGTGGGCAGACGGTTCCACAGCTAGTTCAGCTAGTGGAATGGAGAGCCATGTCCCTCCCTTGCCCTCCATGATCTCTGTATCTCAAATCATCCATACTGATAATATATACTAATAACTAATCCCTTTAAAAGGTTTACAACATGTATCGAGACTAGGGGTGTCATGATTCTCTAAATCCACGAGTCGATTTGACTTTCGATTTTAAGGTCACAATTCGATTTTCGATTTAAACAAACGATTAAGACGATTAATTATTATTATTATTATTTTTTTAAGCTGTGTTTGTGGGGCTACAGTAATGCCATTGTTAGACTATCGAGTCTTGATTGGTAAAGATCAACAGATCATTGGTGTTATGTCCTGACAACTTAAAATTCTTAAAAAGATAGGCTACATGGTATGTGTGACATAACCACTATATTTCTTTAGGAATGTACCACACTGAGGCCATATGGTCAAATTTAAATAATGTATTTAAAATTAGGGCTGTCAAACGATTAATTTTTTTAACTGATTAATCGCATAGTATTGGCGAGTTAAATCCATTCCCATTTAAGTTAAATGAGATAATCAAATGGAATGACACATCGTCATTCATACCAAATAAGGAGAACTCTGGTTCTGGGATGTTTAGTATGAGAACGAGTTCCAACGTTACCATGGTGATTAAAGGAGAACTCCGGTGTAAACTGGTTCTGGGATGTTTAGTATGAGAACGAGTTCCAACGTTCCATGGAGAGCAAAAAAGTTCACTGTTTTTAGCCGATTCTACCAAACTGCTATACGTTTGAGTGCTAAGGGCATCTCACCTGGTAACAAATAAATCGCTTTTTTAAAGCACTTACAAGGCTAGAAATAGCCTGACACTTCTTTGGTAATGTAATGAGGGTCTTAACATATAAAACGAGGCATTGACAACTTCGTAAGTGTACAGATAGTTTAGTAAAAAGCATATTTTATGCACACAATACCTTCAGTAGTTCACCCGTCAATGCCATGTTTTTTTTTTAGGCTGATAAGTCGATTGACGAACACAGAGCTCGCGTGCGATCATGGAGCACGCGAGTGCGTTAATGCGTCATTTTTTCTTAATCGAATTAAAATAAGATTGCGTTAACGCGCTATTATCGCGCTAATTTTGACAGCCCTATTTAAAATATAACAAAAACGTATTTTACCAAATTGGTGAAATAACTGTTTAACACAAAAATAAAAAAGAGCCACTAGATGACAGCTCCACAAACACAGCTTATATATATATATATATATATTCTTTTTATTTCAATCCTGTCGATCCTGCTTTTGATTTTGATGATCGAAAATCGAAAGCTCATTTTGATCGATTTAAAAGAAGCAGGTAAAATGAAGCAGGTAAACCAATGCACAATCTGAAATCATATGAACGCCAACTTAAACATTGTTAAGCCGCATTAATAATGTCGACTAAGAGCAGGGGCTGAAAAGGGGGGGCGGTAACCACCATGATAAAACCCCTAACGGCCAATATCCACTATACGCGAATTGCCGCGCGGCCAATTCCGGCTCCATTCACTTTCTATGGGACGCGAGTAATTCGCTGCGCAAAGCATGCTGGGATCGCTTGCGGCACGGAGCCAGCTGTGGCGCTGCCTTGCTCTGCTTCTAAATTTGCATAAAGGTGAGAAATTTCAACTTTATGCAAATGCACGTGGCGCGAATCCACGTGGTCACCAACCAACAAACAGGAGGTGGGCGTTGGGCGTGACGTTGACCCATCTGATTCATTACCACAATGCGGGCGGGAGCTAGTTGATCCACTAGTCAACACGCCCTCAAGCGAACAAGTCTCCAAGGCGGCGCGATGTCACGCGGATAATTCGCGTATAGTGGATATTGGCCGTAACACTACATGGTCTACGATGTTGCTGTTATGGCAGGAAAACTGGTCTGCCCAACATGGTAATGGTACAATAGAAAGCAAGCAGCTGAATCCTTTCAACAAATCGAAGGTCACTTCAACCACAAGCTTACATGATTATTTGACCCTTATTTAATTAGAGGTCTCAGTGACATGAAGCACGGAGGAGCATTAAGACACAATATACAATAATAATACAATAAAAACATGGTTGTATAACGCTATAAGCCATTCTCCAGATAAGGTGGCAAAGTAAAACAATAGATTTTGAGCCTGTTGTTTCATATGCAAGTGTCATTCAGTCACCCACTGTTATTTGCCGATGGCGACAATCACACGTGCACCCCATGTGAGTGAGTGAACAAAGCACACATGAACAAAACATGTCAGAAAACACACACCGCTGAGCGGGCTGCCAACATACACAAGGTGACAAGCTCCTGTTTCTCAATACACCCACTTTACAACCTGCTGTGTGTATGTGTGTGCATGTGTGTGTGGGTAAAGCCATTTCAATTGAGAGAGAAAGGGGGTGAAAGAGACAAAGAAAAAAAAAAAGATTGATTGCCGGATCAATCGTATAATGTATTTTTTTCAGAGCAGGGGCCCATGCATGGTGTGTGTCTGCATCCATCTATCGGTTTTTCTTCAGGCTACTTACGTATAATGACGTGTGTGATGACGAAGGCAAATATGAAGATGGTGAGGAAGGAGAGGGAGAGAATGAACATGTAGAAGAAACGGTAGTTCCTTCTTCCCACGCAGTTTCCCACCCACGGACAGTGATGGTCAAAACGCTCTGTGAGGGAGAGGAGGATAGAGACAGAGGGATAGAGAGAGAGAATTACAATAACTGCATTTCAAAAGAGAGCAGAGCAGTTATTTGCTCCAGCCTGTGAATGGGGGAAGGAGCAAAGTACAAAGAAAAGTAACCATCAATAACAGATTGAACTCACTTTACCTAGGGTGTGGGAAACACCTGGGATAATTTTAGAGCAGGCCAGATATAGCCTGAGGAAATCTCACACATTGATGCACACTTGTGCACGCGTACACGTCACCCGACACATGGACATACTTACTGCCTTCATTATTAATCTGCCTCACAATTGCGTGCACATTGAATGAGCTAATGTATCAATCTCAAACACCATCAACCATGCACCAACAAACATACGGACAGAAACACGCTTAATTCTGCTCAAACCGGAGCTTAACAGTCTAAACAGACATAATACACAGTTTGCTCACTGACTGCAAATAGAAAACAGCTACAAGATTGCCCAGGCTGGCTTTGAGCGGCTTGAAACCTTTATTATTGAGCAGTGCAGTCCACATGTTGGAAGATGTGTTTGGCTAGGTGAAGAACAGCCTCTCCAATAACCTCTGGAGAATAACCTTAAGGCCCCTTTGATGAATCTTCAGGAGATTGAAAATGAAGCCTAGATGGGCTGGGAAGGGTTATATCAAATTTAGTTTTAAAGTTTGGCTTTCATAGAGATAATGTTTCTGGGAATGTTCAATTTGGATCCTCCACGTGCCAACAGTATCTTCTAGGAATGATAGTTTCCAGAATGTCTTCAGACTCAACAGCAGACAATTATGAATCTAATAAAATGAACGTCTAGAGACTTTGAAAACTAAAATATTTACCATTGGATACCAATTGGATACAACTAGAGCATCTCAAATGTATTTTCATCCAGAAGTAGAAAAGGGGCAGAATGCTTTAATAATGACATGACTACATTCCAATACGTGAAGAGAAGCTCATATGATACATCCACCATTTTAATGATCAATTTAACGGGCATATAGTTATTAGCAGGCATATAATTAAGAGACAAAAAAAAACCATTGACCCCTATGCTGTCTAGCTGTGCACAGCTTGAAAAACCTTGACATGCCAATCAGAGTTGTTCTACAGTAAGCATAAGTGACTTCTCCCTGTGATAATGGGAGGCAAATGGTAGAAGATGCTTGTGGAATCTGTGTGTGGTTGATGGCTGGTTTACAGCCTCACCTGGTCCGAGTCAGACTGATTAGACTCTGGGGCAGGGTGGGGCTGTGGTGCATGAGCAACCATGACACCCAGGATAAACCAGCTATCACCACACACACTCAGGAGAGAGCCACTGTCATGACAGCATGTTACATCTGGCTCTGGTTGGTACCAGCTTGCCTTGGATGTATATTCTCACCAACAACCTGTGTCCTGTGTTGGAGGATCCCAGAAAAGCCACTTATTTGACGTGTGGCAAGAGGAACTGCTACAACGCTGCTTCTAGCAAGGGCTGTGTAAAATGACATGTAGCTGATACAGTTTGAATGAGGCTTGCCGCGGTAGTCGGTGTTACACGTTGTTTGGGCATACACGAATACATTACTTGCACACTGCCCCCACTGACAACGTCGGGTTTTTTTGTATTTTTTTCATTTCGAAAAAATCGTACATCACGCTACAATGTGGAAGCTGGCTTTGTTTTTTTTTATTTGTTTCTTATTTAGGCTATTTGGTTCCCTTTTGAATTTGTTCATTATTTATTTGGTTCCATAGTGTTTGCTAATTTAACATTTTTTTTACTACGTATATTATTTAAAACAAATGTATTTGTGTTGCAGCACGGGATGGGTAGGGCGCCACCATCCGTCTTATTCGTTTTGTTAATAAAAGTTATATTTCTATGTTTAATATGAGAGAGTTCATCATTATATTATTGTTGTGTTTTTCATTAAAAAAATAATAATGCACCAACTTTCTAAGCATTCGTGTTGTTCAAAAAGTAAGGGGAAGATCTACAGATAACGTTAAAGATCAAAGTAAGCACTAGATGTTTTTGTTTCATACTTTTATTGCAAGTCATTCATAAATCAGTACAACCACAACATGTTCAGTATATTTACATGTCCTTGCAATTATTATAATTCTTTTTTGTATTTTATACACCTGGCGACACAACAGAAGGGAACAAAACAGATATTGAGCCCACAAACATCTTTAAAATGGCCGGTGAATCGGTAATACCGGTGTTGTCACGAGTTTATCAACCGGTGTGAAACCGTAGCATCCCTAGTTTGAATGTGATGTTGCAATCACAGTGAAGAGATAACCACACGGCAATCATGTCTTCACACTAGCTATATTCAACTATCCATTGGTCCTTTGACATTGAACACTTTATGTTAGAAGCCCATAAGAAACCCATAAAGGGATTCTCCCATTTATTTTGGCTTGGAGCCCACCATAAATGGTCTATCCCATCCCAAGTACTCAGACTGGCTGGTAAGTTATTAATGAGGTTGTCACCCCCCCACCCCCGTGCGGACAGGGTTATGGATGGAGCGATGGGTCTGTAAATATAGGCTCATGGGTTATGTAAACACTGTTTTAGTGAATGATGCCCGGCTGCACCACAGGCAAAAGTTTGTCCAGTGCAATCAGGTTTTTTTTTAAGTTTTTTTTTTTTTTACAAAAAGCATGTCATGCCAGGCAATGCAACATGTTCATGTGTTTTCAGGTGTTGTTTGGCCAGGTTGATTCCAGAGCACATGACGATGAAGGGGTTTTAAATTAAGGGTTCTTCGAGGGAAAAGTGCAGTGGCACACCCTGGGGCTGTAACAGAACAGGTCTCCTTTCATGCAGCTCCACTATTATGCCGTTCTCTCCCTCTTTTTCTCCCCACCTTCCCTTGTAATCACCTGGTTGCACTCTCCACTAACTGTCCCAGGGGAGTGTGTATGAACAGCAGCAACACTCTAAGCCATTCCCCTACTGCTCTCTTTGTTTACTTATCTTTATAGTTCATCTTTTCCCCGAACCCCCTCAATGATTTCCTCCCGTGTGCCGGTACTCACCTTCGCATATTCCCATAAGATTTTTTTTTTTAAAAAAAGGTACCCAAGGCACACATTTTTGGCATGCGTTCCAAAATACATCCAGGATTTGTTTTCAAAACAAGGATTCAAGCTAATCTACCAGATACATCTGAGGGGAGCACACGCCCAGCACTAAGGACTAACCACCGCAAGTGTTCATGTGCTGCCAGTTATTTTCAGCCTCACAGCCCGGCCAGACCAAACGTGTTGCCTCGTGGTGCCAATCGCGTGGCATCACACCCACCCCCTCTCTGGTTGCTGCTGTGGGTGTTGTCGATGGAAGTGCTTAAAACCAGGAAATGAAATTCAACACAAGTCCGCCACAGACCCATTGGTCCACCAGTATTAACTGAATGTCGATTGTGCACGACGCACTCATTTGCATAAAGTGAACTGAAGTTCAACGTTTGTCCCACCCCTTCAACATTCCGCAAGCCGTCCCATAATCCTTTGTGCTACATGCTACCGCGTCCAATACAAAGTCAATGGGAGGCGTTGATGCCCGTGTTTGGTCTGGCCGGGCCATCATGCATAAACACAGCATCACATATGCTCTCCACGCTCTTAAAGGCCTAATGTGCGTACATGTGACACACGTGTACACCTTAAACGGCCCCTATTTTAACACCAGGTGTGAGTGTGATTAGCCATTACAAGCCGTTTCAAAATTGTCATGCGACTACCCTCTAGTGACATCGCAAGTGGGAGTGTCCACCCAGATGTATGATGGCGTGATAAGCCTACCAGCCTCCCACTTGTGATGTCACTAGAGGGTAGTGATGTCACAATTTTGAAACGGCTTTTAATGGCTAATCAAACTCAAACCAGGTGGTAAAACAGGGGCCCTTGAAGAGACCTCTTTTGTACTCACCCACACAGTTGTCACAGAGGCTGCAGTGAGAGGTGCGCGGCGGCCTGAAGATCTTGCACGTGAAGCAGTACTTCAGCTTTACTGTCTGCCCATTGATGACCACCTCCTTGGTCCTGGGGGGCGGCCGGTAGCTGGTACTGCCATTTGCCCCGTCTACGGCAATGATGGGAGAGTCGCCAGACAGGGAAAGGGAACAAAAGTTGGAGAGAAATGGGGGAGAGTACAAATGTTTTTAAAATGAGTGCTCGCGTTGGCAAGAATAATGAAGGTCTCTGTCATTAGAGGTTGAAAAGACATTTTTCATTGGATAAAATAGGCAGAGTGAATGCGTGTGTGTGTGTGTGTGTGTGTGTAAACAAAAAGGGGGAGAGCAGTGAATTAACAGGCAACAGGCATTTGTTTGGCATTTTGTGAAAGGGTACATTCTGTAAGTAACTATTATTCTTGGTATTATGGCGCCTCTTCCCGCTTTCCTCCTCGCTCCACTGCCCTTTACCAGCCACTACTGTGCCCAATAGGAAATGAAGGGAAGCACTAAGAACAATTATTTATTAATATAGTTAAATGATAAAATATTGATGTAATATTTAATTTATTTAACCATTTAACTTTATCATATTGTCAGAGGCAAAAAAGAAGATGACATGTTCATCAACATTTTCTTTGAGTAGCATGAGGCAAGTCAATGTCATCCACATTCATTCAGCCAAATGGAATGAGGTTGGTTGTGGTTTCATCATCCGGTTTACCCAATAGAGGAGTATGTTAGACCCCACACACACACACATCAAACAAAAATCACCTAAAATGAACGGCCACCACTGCTTCTCTTCTGGCATTAGAAAGCTACTACGGCTGTCACGATGAGTTGATTAAGCAGACTAATCATGACTCGGAAAATGTGCAGACTTTTAATAATGTTTCCTAATGAATTAATGTGTTTCTTTTTGGATTTCAACATTGTATATGCCATATCCAATATTCATATTCAATATTAATATTCCATATTAATATTCCATATATATATATATATATATATATATATATATATATATATATATATATATATATATAAATAACAAATGGTTTGCATGCAGAATTCTAATTAATTGATTAATTAAATCAACAAAAACATTACTGGAATGTGTTAGTAGCAATCGACATGCAAACACTTGCATAACTTGAGATATTCAAAAATTGACAATCTAAATGATCATTAGCTGCAGTCCTAAAAGCTAATCAAATAAACTTGTAAATCAATAAACATGTTTATGATGAGTGTACAATAGGTTGGGAAAATCTGAAGAATAAGCACCATGAGTGTCATGTGACTGTGCCTACTTATCTTTGACATTGAACCAAGCAGGCCAAAGGTCTAGTATCAGTTACATACAAATCTGTTTTACTTTCTTGGCAAGTATAATTGATTGTGATGATACCTTACATTACTATTTATCTTTAGAGATTATGAAGAATAGCAAAACTGCCACCATAAATCTATGCTAGGGGTCAGTGAGGAGACAATATCAACATTACTTCATGCTTGGTTCTAATTGAATGCTGGTCCCTGAAAATGACTTGATGCCCACTCTGACTCACTGTCCACTTTATTTGTATGTATGCATTAAGACACATCCAGCAGAGAACAAAAGGTCAACATAACCTTTCTGCTGAGCCAAGATACATGTATATTTAGCTGCCTTGTTGGCAGAGACTTCTTCCATAACAGAGCCTAGCGATACCTGAGAGAGATAGCCTGGCCCTGAGAAAAGAGCCTCACGCTAGAAAATAAAATCCAGTCGCTCGCATGCAAATGAACCGGTTGGTGCACAGACACAAACACACACAGACAGACAAACAGACACCAACTATGCAAAATAAGGGGTTCAATGTCAGCCAAAAAGTGTCATGCGCCGCCTGTCGCGGTAGAAAAGGATTGTAATTACTACCCTGCCGTGACAGTGGATGAAGGGGGAACATAACGCTCATGCTCTCAGGTGGAGTAGTCTGGTGCAGTAGTGTAATGAAGGCTAAGGCCTCCTAGAGTTGATCTCAACTGACGAGGCCCGGGAAGACAGAGGCTTGCTCAACTCCTGGGAATCAAAGCATGGACACAGAGAACAAGAGTGTTTGTGTGCATGGGGTGGGCCTTGTTTTTACATAACAAATATATGGCTAGAAATTAAAGGCTTTCCGCTTGAAATGCATTTACTGGCACTGCAAATATTGACCCATTGCCTCCATTCATTGTAAGGAGTTATTAATTATAGAACGATCACTTAGCAATCATGAATCATTAAGCTGTTATAATAACTTCTCTTCCAGGCTTCAGGTTTCACCAATAATGAGCAAAAAGCCATAATAGTACTGTTTAGTTAGATAGGCTAAGGAATGTTCACCCAATATAAACTAACACTGAGTTCAGCCGGCTTCAACTTTGAATGCATCAAATGTGTCTTTTTTAAACCAACAATTTCATTCCACATTTCGTCTTTCATTTGTCATCTGTTAATGTATTGGGCCGCTACAGAATCCATTGTTTTTTAATAGACATGCCATCTCATTCAAGAATACACTAAAGGTGTGTTCCATATAAGACCAAGTTTATAGCAGTGTTAATGTGAGCAAACCAGCTGATATCACTGTTCACATCCTCCAAGGTGTGCAGAAGCAGTTGATACAGTGGTTGGTTGGAATTAATGAACCTGCATACCATCTGTGATCCTTGGCACGTGGTCACTGGCCCGGTATAAGAGCTGCACTCAATTACAAGTGCAAGTGAAATATCAGAAAGGGCAACTGAGTGGAGAGGTGGCAGGGATGGGCTATAAATAGCACCAGCTTCGGGGCACACTCTCTTCCTCCACTTCCTGTTGACACGGTGCACCGATGAGACAACCCAGCTGTTGCCACGACTGCATCATTTCTCCGCAACAATAGTAGCATCTTTTTAGTAGCAGTGGTAGTAATATTTAACACTTTTTGACAGCTCGTCTTTGTGAATGATCTAATAATCAATGCACTACATATATACTGTATAATATATTATACATTGGACTTGAACTTACTCATCACCTGGTGGGTCGTATGCACACATGCTAAACTGATTGTGATGTGATTTAAGTTGCACTTGGAACAAGAGCAGTTTTTGGATTTGGCAAGGGTATTTATGTTAGACAAAATTGCAATTGTCATGCCTTTTGACATGAAGAGAAAATATTATGTAGTAACATGAGTTAAGCTTTGATTTGCTTTAGATTTGGTATTTTAATCGGTTGACGTAATTGCTCAACTTTTAGATCACAGCTATCATAGTAAAATGGAAAAGGCACTTTATGGAGTTATTTGTAAACAATACTCACTATGAAAGGCAACATTGTTTTACAATAGTGTATTGTATTACAACTAGCCGTCTCATCAAAACACCATGAAGTTAAGATTATGTGTATGCATAGCTCTGCATGCGTTTTCTCATTCAAGGTGCAAGCACGCACAAACATCGTCCCACAAATCAGATTCTCTCCTGCCGTGCCTGTCACTATCGGGCAACGTCATTTTTCACAAGGTTAACAGCATGCAGTTGTTTGTGCACCCATCTCCTTGTCAGGAGACCCATCCGATGACTCTAGCAGCTCTACGTCCAGCAAGCTACAAAGTTTATCTCATCAGCCCTGATTACTTTATCACAGACCATACATAACTTTCTTTTATGATCCAATCTTAGACCCTGAGCAGCAGCAGTCATACAAAACATCTCCTTGACAAGTCCTTGACATAAGACTTCACTCACTTTTTACTGCATTCTGTTTGGATTAGCTGAACTGTGGAAGCCCTTTACCAGTCTGGAGGTCTTAGAGAAAGTGTAAGAGCCAGTAGTGGGGAGCCGGGGGAGATTACGGCATAGTAGTGACAACTCACACTTCTGCTCAACGCTTGGGGCTTGAGCTGGATAACAAGCCTTGTGAGCAGCATGGGGACACAGGAACAGAAGCAGTGGAGAAGAAACCAATATAATGGGGGGGGGGGGGGGGGGGGTGTAAAGTCAATCTGAGATACAGATGAAGTCAGCCAACACTGTTTTAGTGAGAGATGAAAGTAAAGCCAGGGAAAGGGTATCGACATAATGGAGAGGAGGAAGGGAGGGGTATAATGGTAGCGAAAGTGTCTGAGCCTGTTTGTAGTTGTGGAGTAATTAGCCCAGCCTGGATTAGCCTGGTTTTCTTTTGGTTTACTGACCATCTCTGCATTCTTCGCTTCTCACAGCGATATTCCTGGCCAGTCGCTACAGTTTCCATTGTCACTTTCTTAAATCACTACATCTTCCACGTTCTCTCTGTACATTACTGAGACACGCACTGTGGAGCTTGAGGCAGGGTAGAGTTGAGCAAAAGAGAGCTGATGGCAGAAAAGAAGATTGCTTCTCCAGGGACATAGTACAGAGTAACAAGCAAGGAATAAACATTGCAATGTTACGAGATGCGTGTTTGCACCATGTGTTTCAGTGTTTGTGAGCGTGTGTTTAAACAAAGTGTGCAAGTGTCAGCCTGCTACAAATCCACAGGTCTGTAAGGTGTTCAAATGGTGGACGGTTTTTTTGCTTTTCTAAAACGTACCAGCCTATGTTACTCATTTAATACATAACATGATGCCTGTACAGAGATCGAAGTCACAACCGCGTTACAAGCACCACGCTCTAACCATCTGAGCTAACTAGCCACATGATTAGAAACATAATACAGAGGAGAGAGTGAGAGACTCATGCACAAAGACTGCACTGGATATAGTGCAACAGCTTCCTAAACTGTAATTATTAGAACAATAATCTTTTTTTATTATGAGAAGTCAAGCATAATTCAAAAGCATTACGCCTAGGGCTTCACGATTATGACAAAAATGATAATTGCGATAATTTTCCCGATATTGTTATTGTGATTATTCACTGCGATTAACATAGTTTAATTAATATTCTATGGCGCCTACTGTGTATAAAAAGTTAAAATAATAAAGCAATTGATTTGTTTGTAATTTTACTTTAATGCAACAGGCGTACAAAATCAGATTTATACATGTTTTTATAATTTTCTTATACAAATTAATTGCAACCTTTAATAAGCTAATTGCAGAGGTCAAAAATCATAATTTAGATTAATATGCAATTGATTGTGCAGCCCTAATTACGCCTACTGTCTGACCTAGAAATAACAAGAACAATAAATAGCAAAACAGCAAAAAATACTTTGGACTCAAGCTTTTAAGTCATCAATCAGCTGAAAGTCAATACACCTACCCTACACTCCCCTTGTTGTGTTTACATCTGTGTAGCCATTACAACCTGCATGTAGGAGTGGCCAGCAGTGCACTGAAAGTGACCCCTCTGGGGTTTAAAAAATAACGTAAATAATGGTTATTTACTTTAAATACGGATAATAAGATTCAACGTAAAGGTGTTCTACATAAACTTGTTGTCCCTACAGCGATGAAAACATGAAATGCCGGTCTTCTTTGAGGCCTATCCTTCCCCAGCAATTTGTAATATTTTGCCCAGGCAAAAATTGTGTGTCCTCCTATGCCTCAAGCCAGGCCGATAGCTATGGAACTAAATGTACATTCAGAGGGTTCAGAGTACAAACAGTGAGAGAAAATGCAGCTCAGGGCTGATCGGAAGAGAAGAGAAGAGATGGCTCCCAAGGCTGCCCATGGCATTAGAGCTTCAGAGAGTCTGGTGTTTGGCACGTGGCGTCCAAAATGATGCCAGGCTGTTTAGTTCTGACATACTGAGCAGGGAAGGCAGGCATGCAGAGACATCAGGGGGAAACGCTGTCTAGAGATGAATACTTGTTTCGGTTTCCGGTGTGGATCAGCAAGCTAGGATACTTTAATTAACTTTGTTTCTGTACATGTTGGGTTTTTTTGGATTGTAGAACTGGGTGGTTAAGTTTAGTAATGTAGACAATAAACCAGCAATGAGAGGAATCCATGTATTTACTCTGCCCAAAATGATCCTAAAATGCACTGACTATTACTAGAACAAACTGCTATACTATATCTCTATAATTATATAATACTAAACAGCTCCAAAAGCCCTGCAAAAGACAATGTCTAGTTTTATATTTAGAGGCACGGTGTTGTTGTTGTGGTAGCTGGTGAGCAAAAGGCTATTAGAGAAAGAAGAAAGGATGATAAATCAGACACAATCACTTCAAACTCATGCATTATGCCCACTTCCTATTCAGGAAGTGGGCAAGTGCAGGGCAAGTGCCGGAAACAGCTGACAGACAAAAGAGTGACCTGCTCAATCACCCCCCCCCGACAAACAGGAAGGATGTATCCTGTTGTAATCATTATGTCCACTACTGACAATTTAGTCAACAGATCAATATGGCAACCTGAGCCATGTAGCACTCGACATAATTAACTATTAATGAGGCTTCTGTTGAATTACAGAAGTCCACAGAATGACTTCTCTTTTCAGTAAAATCTTCCCATAGCCGTGTTGTGTCTTCTCAGATTAGATAAAGCATGTTGCCATAAGCAGAGCCAAACGCAGCACAGCTAAAGCCCCACATTCCTGCCTCTACTCATGGCCAACAAATAACAGCAATACACAGATCTCTCTCTCTCTCTCTCTCTCTCTCTCTCTCTCTCTCTCCCTCTCCCTCTCTCCCTCCCTCCCCCCCCAATATATGCCTTTATTTAGTCATTCCCCCACAGCTTGGGTTATTAACTTCCACATGGGCAGGCAGGCAGGCAGACACACACAACACACACACACACACGCGCGTGTGCACATGCACACACACACACAAAATGTCACCATCAAAGAGGATATGCATCAACTTGTTATGAGGATGCTGTGCAATTCAAACTTCAAATCACAACAGTGTTTGCACACACCCTTCAAAAAAATAATTTTTAATCCTTTCATAAACGCCCCCAGACATTGTAAATGTGCTCCAAAAAAAATGATCATAAGCATCTGACTTTTAATCGTCACAGAATAAAATCACCTTTTCATTTTATTATGTTATGATAATTACAATAGGGAAACGTTATCTTTGAGGTGAGCTGGTCTGAATGAAATTCCTTACTAGAATGGTATACGCTTTGGTAAAGTGTATAGGTAAAATGACGTATACATTTATTTGACCTTTAAGTAGCAGTAATCCACGACAAATACCTTGTATGTTGATTCCTTTTGTGCTAACTTACTTGGCTGATAAACTCATTCGGATTCTGAAAATATAAAGCACTGTGGGAAGCACATCTCTTCTGCTATGGTTAAACGTGTCCATTCACCCATTCATATTTAAAAGGTTTATCCCGTGGAATAAACTTCAGTGGTCCATTTCTGCCTACATACCAGTTGTTGCCATCATTACTCTAGGTGATGAGCTCCATGCAGGTTTAGCTTGTCAGCTTTATCTGAAGGACAAGTCACAAGAAGGATATTCTGTTGGGCATCCAACAGGAAAAACAAGATGCTGCTGCCAACAAATAAGGAGTGGTGTTTTACTTAGAAACGGAAATAGCCTGCTCGGCAAGTAAATCTCTCTGTGAACAATGTAACAAGGAGAGACTAAGAGGCAAAAAATGTTTTGTCTGAAATAATACTTTTATAATCGTAAACACTGATACAATACAAAGGGGGGGCTATCTAGACAAAGAGGGGCAGTCCTAGTCTCATTTATTTGGTCTGCCAGCCAGAGCATTCAGTAAATCTGCCCTGGTTCTATTTTAACTCACCAACTATTCATTTTAAATATTCAGAAACATTATGCATATGCAAAAACACTTCACAAAGCCAAAAGTGATGGAAGAGTTAGGGGAAAAGGGGTCCAGTGTGGTATTTGGGTCAACATTGTTCATATTTTCAAGGCATTTAATTTGTTTATCAACCTAAACAACTGTTGACCGAATGGCACTGCGTTGATTGAAAAGGCGGCAGTTCGGGGCTCTCTTTGTAGTCCTATCCCAAGTGCTCTAATGAGATTAATTATGCCGGTCCAGAGTTTGTTTAACGAGGCCCTGCCGGCATATGGAAGCAAAGCAGCTCTGTGGAAAATGAGAATGTTTCTTATCTGTGAAATTGAACCCTTGAGCTGATTTGTTTAATGTTTATACAGCATACACTGTGTCCTTGAGCAAGCCATAAAACTACTACTTATACTGTGATAATATGCAAACAAATGCATGTTTTAATTAAATATTTGATAAATGTATAGATATGATTCATAAATAGAGTGATTCAAAGGGTAGAAAGAAAGCCAGGACAACAACCTTCTATAATCAAGGTTGTGACACACATGTAATTCAATTAGACCACAGATTCACCTTTAACATCATAAAGGAGACCTGGCGGCTGACCAAATGTATGCTTGGTCAAATCGGGGAACTGTAGCAGTGCTGCCTTGTTACAGGCTAGCCAAAGATAACCTTTAAAGTTTAATCCCTATTTCAATGCCAAGGTGACTATCTCCCCGCATCATTTGGATAATCTAGAGGACTCGGCTGGGAGGCTCTTTGAGTGGATTCCAGACAGGAACAGCATCCAGAGACCAAACAGAGAACCAGATACTGAGCAGGGTTAAAGGGGGAGGACATAGGGGGAAAGAACATGAAGCTTTACATAGCTCAAGCTATCTCTGCCTTACAGCATGGCGCAAAGAGGATGAGGGTGGAAATACAGCCGTGTACATCAGTTTTTCCTGTCACCTGACCATTGGCATGGCCATGTCATCCACCCTAGCTGGAGGTGTACAATACATCAAATACTCAGAAAGCAAATAATATACAGCCAGAAAATGAAAGAGTGGCTCAATAGAGAGCTCAAACAGATAATACTAGTGAGACTAAGACTCGGGAATAGACGGAATAGATATAAAAAAAGAATTTAAAAAATTAAGCAGAATTGAATGTACAGGTGGCACTTTCATATCTGCTTGTACAAACTGTCGCATTTTCAGCATTAGTGTGTCAGAATCCCCTGAGCCAGTGGAGGGTCCACCCACAGTGGTCTTACCTATCTGTCGCTCCAAGTCAGCTGCCTCGTCAGGCGTTGCCCTGGGCAGCACCCCCGGGTCGCTGAAGCTGGTCCTCAGCAGGGTACCCAGCACAAACAGAAACAGTGCGCCGCCTATCACCGGGATGGCTGGGGTCAACTCGACAGCCAGGTACGGACAGCTGAGCAGGCAGGAGGAGATGGTGGTGGAGATGGGGGACAGAGGGAAATTGGGGGTGGGGGAGGGGGGGGTGGACAATAGATTAATTATCTAGCTATCGGCCAGTGCTTTAGTCGTCTATGTCAAACAGGACTGGCTATCTCAAACAACATCGACAATAAGAGTAGCGCAAATGAATGACATCAGGTCCACATGGTTATTCTGTTTGACTTGTGATAGTGAAGTGGTAAAAAAGCTGCATGTTCAAACAGCCAAAGCCCTGGGGGATTAAAGGACAAAAAAACATAAGCAGAGCCAGAGAGCCAGCCATCTTCCCAAACACAAACAGCTCTCCAGCGATTAACAACACAACAGCCAATACTAAAAGGAAAGCCATCAATGCTTAAGGTAGTGGTGTAATTAAATCACTAGCAATTAATTACCAGTGGTTAGACATAATACCAAAGCACGCACACGCGCACACACACACACACACACACACACACACACACACACACACACACACACACACACACACACACACACACACACACACACACACACACACACACACACACACACACAGGGGTCAGGGCCATTGCCCTGTGTTCTAATCTGATTGTGTAAAAAAAATCCACCTAATCCTGTTAACTGGCCAACAATCCAGGTGTTATTTACAGTAATCACATTTAGGCTGATAGGAAAGGCTCTGGACCACTACATTGTTCTCAATAGGCTGGTCCACCACAGAGGAAAGAGATATGGGATGGGGGGGAAGTGGAAGTGGTGGGATTCCTGGAGAGAAAAGGGGGGAAACTGACTGAGCATATGGCAGCCATGTGGTTCCGGGGATGCTTCAGAAGAATGTAAAACAGTACAATGGGTTAAGCAGTGGCATAATGTTAGTATTGTTTTCATATAATTGTGACTGCAGTTCATTATTAGAGTGCAGCAGTTCATAAAATAACAGTGCATCCTTAAGACATTGGCATGCGCCCAAAAAGGCTTCCTTTGATGCAGCAACAGAGGTGATTCAATCCCGTATACACCGTTGCCTCTTAGAAAGGATGCAGTCTGCGATACGGGAGACTCAATGATGTGGAACAACAGACGAGACTGCTGGGAGAGGGTTGAAGGCTCGATTTTCCCCATTATGATAATGTTCAGCAGTCAGCTGAGAAATGCTGGAGATGGGAAGAAAGGCATTTACTGTCATTCACAAAGCACTTAAGACCTCTATCAATCATTGACTGCCATACATACATCGATGTTAAGCATCCAATCCTGTGAATAGAGGGCTGAAATTGGCACCGCTGTGATAGTGACTGTCGGCGAACGGGTCAAATACTACGAAAAACCACATTTAACGTCATCGCTTTTTCTACTGCTGGCCATTCCCAGCACATCACGGTTTGAATGTACGACAGAGAGAGCCAGTGAACTTCGGATCAATTGGTAACCGAACAGTTCTGTTTTGCAGGTGAAATACAAAGTTACATTCAATCAAATGTAATGGGTAGGAATGGCATTAAAGACTTTTTTCCAGCCTTGCATTTGGTTGGTGCTGATAGATGTAACACCACATCCCCTCCAGATGGTTGCACCTTGGGTGGGCGCTCACAACTGCTGTTGTGTGCCAAGACCTGCAACTCTCTCACCAACTACGCCAAGTTATCTTATTAACTCTGTCAACTATGGCAGCAAACATGGAACCATTCTCATAAGTATAGCAATTAGGTTTGGGAAAAGGAGAAGTTGTTAGATCCGCACATTTTCTTAATTGAAGCCTCTTTCTAGCCACACACATTCTAAGCACATGATCTGAGATGTCAACCCTGTAGAGGATGGAAAACATGTCGGATAAAATATGACGACATCATTGCAAGGGCTGAAGAAGAGTTTCTCAATGGGCCTGTGTCTTGCTGAGGGTAAACAGATGACCATGGATGTCTGTCTTGCTAGCATGTCTTCAGGTGCTGGAGTGCCTCTACTCCAGTGAGACACATAACAGTAATTCATTACACACTTTATTAAACGCTGTAGGTCAGGTAATACGGGCCTTAAAACAGTGTGCCCATCACTGCAGAAATAACACAAGCAGCTCTTATTTAAACACAGACAACTAATAGGTTTTGAATGTGGATTTTAATTACCTTAGAATTTTTTTGAAACTTCAAAAGGAATTAACACAATTGAAAGTTTGCTGAGAGAATGGATCATAATCAGGAATCAACTTAACTGACACACCGACCTTCACACCAACAAACAAAGGGTCCAATATGTTTAACTGAATGGATTGAAGCCGCCCCGCTGTCTACATCTGGACAGAGTGGGGAACAATCCACTGGGATGCCTGGGACATCAGCAGGAGGATTCATGGCACATCTGTGATTGTTGACACTGGCCTGGAGGTCCTTGGGTTTCTTCTCAAAGAGCGAGCACTACTCTAGAGTGCACATTCCTCTGGTGCACATTGGCTAATTGGGCCTCCCATTGTTACAGGTCCATGGTTGCCCTACTGCCTTTCTTAATTACTGGGTTACGAGATTAACCATGGCATTCTAGACATGTCCTGTTGCCCCACACAGGATATGTTTCGACACACAGGTCTATCACAGTGATCTAGCATTGGGCAACTTATTTGAAGGGCATGCGAGTGCTTTTACTTATTCCATCTTTTCAAATCGTGATAATGATGAAACAAACATTGATAGCATTCATTTCAAGTGACTGCAAAGAGATTTGCAGCTATCAATATCAAGCTTTGTTCTGAGCGAGGCAGAGCTATGCAAGCTGTGTCAAACTGCAGCAGCTAGCAATTTGTTTGACCAAAGACCATAAAAACAGTTAAATTGTTGAAGGGGTTATTGTTGATCTGCCTTGCTTTAATACCAAAAGTGGGGCTAAAGTGTATGTTGAGCGCGATTTCTGTCTGCTTCGACTGCCAGAAGCGAGACAAAGGGGTCCTTACAATTAGGTCAGTGGTGTCTGAATGCTGAAGAAAAAGCTTAAGTTGTTTTCATCAGGTTTTTGTCCAACTGAGATCTAGGTTGGCCACTAATATTGGCCGATATTTAAGTTCCAGTATTATTTCAGTGGAAATTTCACCAATAAAGGGCCAATAATAGCACATAAGAAGCAACATAATTTGCAGGCTTAATACCGACTAGATGATCTGAAAACGTATCACCGTTCTCCTGAAAATAAACATTGTAACTGTAGTATACTACCTAATTACCAGTCTGTAATTATTGGTATGTGGCACTTTTTTATACATATTTTGCCCTCAAACTAGCTGAGATTACTTTATGATGGTAGACGATCGTGATTTGCGCCGTTTTCCCACTTAGCCTACTAGGGGTGTAACGATAAACCCATACATATGGATGCATCGATTCTAGAGGCCAAGTTGTGGGTTACATCGATTCAAAGCACGTATCGATTATTAAACTGTTATTTTATTTGTAAAAAAAAAAAGCATGTGATTTCTGAATACAATGTCATCCCTGTGCATCTTCCGCCGGCAGTGCAGTGGCTCCACCTCCTTCACGTGGAGATGAAAACAAACACACGGCAGAACATGGCCTCTCCGCAGCCCTAAGGAGCGGGGAACGCAGACAATCATTTAGTAGTTGGACTTCAATCTTCCGTGTGGCTATATTTTGGATTCCGTAAGAAAGAGAGGAACTTTAATCCGAATTGACTGTAAATAAATTAAACAAAATGAACAGGATCGACATTACAAGAAGACGAGCATGTTCACCGTCTCCGGTTTGAGACATAAGCGGAGGGAACTAGGTTTCCAGCGTTGCTAAAAACCTGTTGGGATGCACAGCTTGGTGCACAGATGCACATGTAGTGCCGGGCACATGTCACGTGCATTCACTGGATGAGATGATTTCATTCCATCAATCAGAGAGCTGTAACTTTGGTTTAGTCAAACCATGTGAAATCTTCATTGAGAAAACACACACATATATATACATACATATATATATATACATACACTCACCGGCCACTTTATTAGGTACACCTGTCCAACTGCTCGTTAACGCAAATTTCTAATCAGCCAATCACATGGCAGCAACTCAATGCATTTAGGCATGTAGACATGGTCAGGACGATCTGCTGCAGTTCAAACCGAGCATCAGAATGGGGAAGAAAGGTGATTTAAGTGACTTTGAACGTGGCATGGTTGTTGGTGCCAGACGGGCTGGTCTGAGTATTTCAGAGACTGCTGATCTACTGGGATTTTCACGCACAACCATCTCTAGGGTTTACAGAGAATGGTCCGAAAAAGAGAAAATATCCAGTGAGCGGCAGTTCTGTGGGCGCAAATGCCTTGTTGATGCTAGAGGTCAGAGGAGAATGGCCAGACTGGTTCGAGCTGATAGAAAGGCAACTGTAACTCAAATAACCACTCGTTACAACAGAGGTATGCAGAAGAGCATCTCTGAACGCACAACACGTCGAACCTTGAGGTGGATGGGCTACAGCAGCAGAAGACCACACCGGGTGCCACTCCTGTCAGCTAAGAACAGGAAACTGAGGCTACAATTCGCACAGGCTCACCAAAATTGGACAATCGAAGATTGGAAAAACGTTGCCTGGTCTGATGAGTCTCGATTTCTGCTGCGACATTCGGATGGTAGGGTCAGAATTTGGCGTCAACAACATGAAAGCATGGATCCATCCTGCCTTGTATCAACGGTTCAGGCTGGTGGTGGTGGTGTAATGGTGTGGGGGATATTTTCCTGGCACACTTTGGGCTTATTAGTACCAATTGAGCATTGTGTCAAAGCCACAGACTACCTGAGTATTGTTGCTGACCATGTCCATCCCTTTATGACCACAGTGTACCCATCTTCTGATGGCTACTTCCAGCAGGATAACGCGCCATGTCATAAAGCGCGAATCATCTCAGACTGGTTTCTTGAACATGACAATGAGTTCACTGTACTCAAATGGCCTCCACAGTCACCAGATCTCAATCCAATAGAGCACCTTTGGGATGTGGTGGAACCGGAGATTCGCATCATGGATGTGCAGCCGACAAATCTGCAGCAACTGCGTGATGCCATCATGTCAATATGGACCAAACTCTCTGAGGAATGTTTCCAGTACCTTGTTGAATCTGTGCCACGAAGGATTAAGGCAGTTCTGAAGGCAAAAGGGGGTCCAACCCGGTACTAGCAAGGTGTACCTAATAAAGTGGCCGGTGAGTGTATATATACATATATAAACTTCAAAGACAGCGGAGAGACAGCGTGCGATTTAAACGTCCTGGCACTTACTTAGCATCATGTACCCTTACCCTAGCTATCGTTGTTGTATACAAAGAATGGGTTAACCTAGCGATTATGAGTGCTTGAAACTTGTTCTATTGACATCCTTACTGTACTGACAGTGATATATTGTTTCACTTTCTTCTGACAAATGTACTAATTGTAAGTCACTTTGGATAAAAGTGTCTGAATGCCCTAAATGTAAATGTGAATAACCGTTGCTTGCAAAACGGACCAGCCACACACCTGGCCTATCTGCCTTCATACATAATAATGCATCAGCAAAAGAGAGCATGATCAGATCACCATGATGAAATCTGCAAGATATAAAAAAACATGCAAATAGTGAATCTAGTGTCTGTTGTGTGCATATGGCAGACTGTTCTTTGCACCCTGCTGTGTTTGTCCATTCAAACTGAGAAAAGGAAACCACTGGGCCATTACCCACAATCCTTTCATCTGCTTCTTCAATCTGTCCTCTATTTAGTTTGATTGGTCACACATCACATTGATGAATACAGCAATTACAAACACTAACGGGAAATCGCTTGAGTTATAAACCCAACAGCAAAGCTTTGGGTGAAATCCAACATATGTCACCATTATCACCAAGACATGGATTTGGATGTTACAAACTGGAGTCAGTCAGACCAAGTGTCCAAGTAAACTGCCACATGTTGCCGTCTTCAAGGGTTGCGACCATAATTTCTTTATTATGATCTGCATAAGCTGATCATGATCATCCAATAGAACATGTAATCCAGGTAAAAACTGAATACTACCATGTCATCTGTTTCAACGCATAAAACCATTCAAGGATTGCAGATGTTTGTTTACAGATGTCAACGTTGCTTAAGTTAATGCATTGAAGAGAGATTGTTTGCCACCGTGAGTACCAACATCCCAAAATGGAAAGGCAGTCAGGTGTTGGAAGAGAGACAATCCAGTAGTGATGAACACATATAGGGAGGTAGGTTGCTACGTTGAACCCATTTAAACCAGACTAGCAATGATATGTGGTTGTGCTGTGAGTCAGACAAGATCCAGCCTGTGTGCAAGAACCACATCCATTTTCATCGGCCACTTGGTTTAAAGAACAACATTTTGGGAGAAACCCAAAAACCTTTCTTTTCATGCCTGTAAGGCATGCCTATTAAGGAGACACTGGATATGTCCAGATTCAAATCTTATTTCCACTATTGTGTATGTACTGCAGTTAATATTGAACAGGGAGTGGATGGGCTTTGTTTCCATGGAGACTGACAATATCCAATGTCGGACATGGTGAATTTTGAAAGGAAATGTGGTTACCTTGGAAACAACCATGTGAGTGGCGAAAGGGTTTAAAGGGTGGGAAAGTGAGGAAAGACGCAAAGATATCCATCAGGACAGTGATTACGATATATCGCACTCCCTCCTTCAGTCAGTCAGAGGACACAGTCCAAATTTTATATTTAAATACATTTTTCTTAACAAACTTAACACATTTGTGGAAAAAAAGGATGGAAGAATTGGATTGTTGCGATTAGAGTAATGAATGTGGCCATATTGGTAGTTTTGCCCGCATCAGGGTATCTGCAGGTTTCAGCAAGTCAAATTTAAGACTTTTTAAGACCTTTTTAATACCACCTTGAATTAAAATTAAGACCTAAAACACATGATGGTGGGGGGGATCCCGCTGTATTACAACCCAAGCATAGCATGTGTGTCACTCAATGAGACTCATTCAAGTTGACTTTTTGTCTGTTTATTGAACATAAAGTGATACTCAGTGCTCTCTGGTTCAAAAGCTGTAAGTACAAGTGCAGTTTAACGGCACGTTTCCGACCAAGTATACAAAAAAACATAACCGTTTATATATGCAGCTAGCAAGAAAGAAGCCTCTCTACATGTCCTTCCTGAAATGTTTGGCTAGAAAAATAAAAAAATAAATAGTCCTGCCCCGACAAATTTAAGACCTTGAGTTACAGTATTTAAGACCAGCATATGACATTTTTAACGAATTTAAGACTTTTTAAGGCCTTAAATTTAGAAACATGAATTTAAGACTTTTTAAGGATGCGCGGACACCCTTTTGGAAACAATGTCTAATATGTGGGCTTGATTAAATTGTATTAAATTACTCAAGCCTAGCCACATGTGTATTGTAATGATGTTGACAATTATCAGCCAACAAAATATCTAGTTGGCTGTTCACATCTGCCTTAAATTAAAAATATATATATATATGTATATAAGAGTTCTCCCTGTAGCCTGATCTCAGCTCTCATACAAATCATCAATGCTCACCATGGGACAGTCTTGGTTTCCTTGGAACTCACCATAGACCACTCTGAATAGAAAACATGCAAATAAACTCAGCATGGGCCAACTGATAAACTGATGCTTAAAGCCAGCTGGCTGAAGTTCTGTGACATTGAACAGGGCAAGCACAGAAACCCATTCCATTGCAAGATCCTACTTTATTTTTGGTAAAAATGTTAGGGTTGTCTGAAAGAATTTCCCAAAATGATTTGTGAGCTTGAGAGACAGTGGCACAGCAGCCTCTTAGAGATCCAGCTGGCTAGATGTCTAAGAGGCTGCTAAAGGTTTTAGCATGGATGGTGATCTTATAATTAGTAGTTTTAAGGTGCAGTGTGTAAAATTTAGTGGCATCTAGCAGTGAGGTTGCAGATTACAACTGAATACCCCCCCTCACCTCTCCCTTTCAATGACATAAGAGAAGTTACGGTGGCCTGTAAAGTGCCAGTAGGTGCTAGGGGTGAAATAAATACCATAAAACGTATTGAATACAAGGTCCAAATCTCAATGAGTACACCCATTTGGGTTTTCGTTTAAGTATGCGATAGTTTCCACCAATGTACACATATCGAAAGTCACCTGTATTTCATACATGCGTTACATTCACACTGGAGCTCCACTGGCCATGCAGTTTTTTTACCTGCTTTTTACTGTTGTATAGCTACCAGGTTACACTTCTAAACAGAGATTTTAATGTTATATCCATTGGGAACATTTTGACATGTGAGACCAATAATTAAGGCAGCCAACCAACATGAACTTAATAGAACAATTCATAAAATCAACTATAAGAGAACAAGCTAGAATTAACTAATAAACAAGAGAACAGAGAGAGACGGTACACATTTTGTACTTCTTGGTCAAGAGACCATGGGTAGGAAGGTACATTTATTAATCAATACAAGTCTGCTGATTTAGAAGCACATTTATACATTAAGGTGCACTGTACCATAGAGATGGAGATGAATTCTCCGAACCAATCAGGGAAGACATGATTGGTCAGAAATGACCCAGGAGCCGTCTAAAATCTAAAATCGGCTCATACAGAGGCAGGCGCAGTCAAATAGAAATAGATATTCTCACAGCAGACATGGGGACTCGAGTCTGAGACTCGGACTCGAGTCGCACTTAAGTCGCAAAAACAGTGACTTCAGACTGGACTTGGACTCGACCCAAAAGACTTCAGACTTGACTCGGACTCGAGCTTCGAGACTCGTCAACAACTTGTTGGCAAGCTATTGTTGCTTTTTAAATCTAAATTCATTCATATGTTTCTATTTTCTTTTATTGGCGCATATACTTTGGGGAAACGTATGACGAGCTTCATGTCTCCTGCCCTGCAGCCAAAATGCGCAACGTTACGCATGCGCTATGAGCGCACACTCACACATCAAAAAATGCATTGATGATTTTGTTATTAGTTTTGCGTTCATATAATCCTACCCCGGTGAGAAGATACGGTCCTATTGTATTATTATATCTCCTTCTCCTATAGAGCGTAACAGTGACCGCCCCCTTTTTAACAGCTCCGGTGCCGGAAGTAAATTTCCCATGCATTTATCTCATATACCATATTATGTTTGATTCGGGATGAGTAGTTCCTCACTCGGTCAACAAATAATGTACACAGTCTTGTACCTTTGGCTTTTCTTCCGTTTTCTAAATTCTTTTTATGCCCGAATCAAACATAATATGGTCACGACTACCATAACGAACGATTGGCTTGGTTAAAGGCTTAATACTCTTTTTATAAGGATTATACGAAAAGTGGACGAGATAAATGCATGGGAAATTTACTTCCGGCACCGGAGCTGTTAAAAAGGGGGCGGACACTGTTACGCTCTATTAGTGACGTCTCCGCTTCGCCGTCTGTTTGTTGTAAAAAAAATGCTCCCTGTTGCCGTGGGTACGGCAGAATCCGGCGCCAGTGGTTTGCTGAAAATGTACACCAAATAGTAGGGGTGGGAGAAAAAAATCGTTTTAAATCAATTTTTTTGTTCAAAAATCGATTTTAGTTCCTCTAAGCTTAGGTGGGAAAAAGTAACTGCTTTTCTCCAGCAGAGGGCAAAATGTTTTAGTTTGCGGGAAAAAAATATTTTTATTTATTTTATTTTACCTCTTTTATACTGTATGCAGTTGAGGCTTGCCAGCTTCAGTCTTGAAAAGAGAGTGTAGTAGCAGTTAAAATAGTTAGATGCTAAATAAATCTTAAAAACTGACTCACATGTGATGTGCATTTTTTTGGTTTGGTGTTTAAAAAAGCAAACAAAAAATCGCAAAAATCGGCAGTATCGAAGACTTGAGACTTGACTTGGACTTGTGGCAAAAGACTTGAGACTTGACTTGAATTTACCCTCAAAGACTTGAGACTTGACTTGGACTCGAGCTCAAAGACTTGAGACTTGACTTGGACTTGGCAACAAATGACTTGTGAACATCTCTGTCTCACAGTGCCCTCACTAATAGCTGACAGATGACACAATTACTGAGATAATAGCTCTTAAATTTTACCAACAGCACCTTTAAGCTTGTAAATAAAATCAACATACTGTTTTCAATCTGCACCCCATTGATGGCATCACTGAATGGACCATGGGAGCTACAGCTCATTAAATGCGACAGACTCAGATTGCAAACAGGGGAAGAGATCTGACACACAGCAAGGATAAACACTGCTATGGACCATATGGGAAGGTGTGCTTAGGATTTGGAGTTTGTGATCACTTTCCCTTTTAACAATCCAACTCTGCCATACAGATGTCAGCCAGCATATATAATTCATATTGACATCAAACATTTTGTCACAAGCAGTTGACTTCCTGCTGCTTACCTGCTAAATTTCCACTATGATCTAGACTGTTGTAACCCTACGAGAAAAGCTAAAGTGAAACGATTATACCGTCTAGAGAAATAACCTGGAGAAAAGCATGCATACATTGTCTATATAGAAGATTCTCTGTCACCTAAACCTATTGAACTTTATTTGGGGAGAAGTGTTTAACTTGTATCCCAACGTGATCATGTCTGACCCTGACCAATTCAGTTCTAACAGTTCCCTAGCCCAAATTACTATAGCTGTCCCTTAAATCCACCAAAGTTACACGCTACCTACTTTTAGCTCACTGCACTCAGGGCAGCTTTAGAGGCAATCAATATCCTCTGATCTACAACAACAAAGTCATTGAACATCCATCTATCCACACTATTATCCTGCAATGTCTCTATAATTCATTTTTGTATTATGTCACTGAATAGAGTTTCATGCACAAGGGAAGTCTCCCCTGTAAAACAAAAATATAGAATCTGTAAATATGTGTAGAAGGAAATTATGAGGTGGGTAGGCGGGTTACTAGGAAGCAAGATATACAAAGAGTGTTACTTCAGGTTCAGTGCATGGCTTGGTGAACTTTCACTCTCCACCCCCTTTTCATACCAGGTTTAATGGAAACTACTGAATTGCACTTGATGACACTCAAAAGCAGAACATAAAACTTATTTAGTAGTCATTAGAATTTAAAACCACATTGTTTGCTTCCACTGGCTACTGAGACGTTAATACCTGGCACTTATGGGACTGAAAGAAATATAACATTAACCTCAGAGAAAACATTTTGCTTTACAATGCATTCCATTCCCATATTCACTCTACACTAATTCACCCCATTACAAAAAGTATGCCCAGTCTTGCCAACCCCTCCACCCGAGCCCCTGATAAATACCTTCAATCTGACTTGGTGACATTTCAAAATCAGCTCCAATGTCTCCACATAACCTTGCAACATTGCTACTGACCCAGGCAGTGCGGCTGTGCAAACGCTGTGTGACGAACTGAGGCGATGCAAGGGTGAAGAAAAGGCTGTTGGCTATTCATGGGAAGGAGGAGCCGTGGGAAAAGCAGACAGCAGGACTTGGTTCCTGCTTTGACTGAGGACTGTTCAGTGGTGACAGATGTGCCCCATTGCCACCAAATGAAAACACCGCAACAGGAAAATGACCTGTGAGGCTAGAGGTTTAATCCTCTGCCCGAACCACACCCGGCCCGCCAGTCGGGGCCAACTTGGGTATGAATTTCCCCTCCATTTTCTCCGGCCCGGGCCGGTCTCGTGGTCAGAGATAACTTTTTTTTGTTGTTTAATAATTGGGGTGGGGAGTAAGCTATTTGGTGTGATAATCAGAATGTTATATGTAGTGCTAGGCAATATGGCCAAAATCTTCTATCCCAATATGGGTCATTTAATATATCTCTCAATGACAATATATATTACGATATAGGATATTTTCTGGTAATTAAATAAATAAACATAAAATAACCTCAAGGTAAAGCTTATTTTTGTATACTTCTGTGTGAATTGAATACTTGACAAATGCAAAATACGAGTGTTTTCTAATGCAGCCTTTAAAACCTGGAAAAGAAAAAAAACACTTGTGATCAATACATAAGGTTACAACAAAGTTACAATAAAATGCAACATGTGCATGCGACATGTCTTCTCCCATCCCAGCTCTTATTCATTAAAATCCTGTGCGTAATTTTGAACAGATTTCTCTCATACAAATTTCTCTGTAATCCACAGTCTGATTGTTGATTCCTTGGGTCAATATTTTTTTTATCATGAGTCAATCAAGGCTAAGATTTAGCATGTCAATGTCGGGTTTCACACTCGCTTTGTGAGTCCTTCACGAGAGGAAGTGGGCTATTCAGTAAGATCCCGTACGTAATTCTGAACATATTTTTGTCATTCAAACAACTTGGAATTAGTTTACTTATAAACAGCCAACAGCAAAGAGACAAAATTTCACTTTTTTAACCAGGTTCGGGCCCATAAATGCAGCCGGTGGGCCGGGCCCGTGCCGGGCTCAGACAGAATGAGCACGGGCAGGGTCGGGCTTGTTTTTTGGGGCCGATCTAAGCTTGTGAAGAGTCAACATTATGGCCAGAAAATTATTAGCTCACTAGTAGTCAAACAACGTACTTGTGGCGCAGGGTATGTGTATCAACTCAAGTTAATTGTTATAACGCAGTTATTCACCAATGTTTGTCCGTTTGTGCCATTGTGTTTCCTTAAAAGAGGATTACTAGAAGAACAATATAATCTAGTTTGTGCTGCTTAAACAGCTTTAGTCAAAAAGCAGACATCTAAAACACCCTGCAATTCTACATGACTGGTTGAGGTCCTTTTTAAACCACCAACCTTTTTTGTTACCAATTAAAGAACAATCCATGTCAATAACACGGCAATTCAGGACGCAGGTTTGCTATTGTAGACAGAAAGTATTGGACCACTGGTTTTGTGCGTCTAAGGGAAACATGTGTACCATGGGTGTGGCCACTCTGTTCAAAACACAATGAGAAACACTAACATCTTTCGCAACAGCCTGCTTTTTGGACATTCCCAAAAACAAAACAAAGAAAAAAATAACTCCAGACTTATTTAGCTCTTACATGGTGTGAATATAACAATAGTCTTTTGGTGCACTGTGCACAACAAGCACTATGCACAACAAGGAGTAAGCTGTAACTATTTGCTTAGAATACTGTAGACGGGCAATAAAAAATGAAAACAGTAGCAGACAGGAAATCCTGAGAGTTGTATTGTCTGAATAAAATATGCTATCAAGAAAAGGCAATGCCTTGCCTTGGGTGATCTCCTTTTTCACTCTTTCACAGCAACCCACATCAAAACACACCATCTGAAGATAAATACAAGACAGATCTATTCTCTATTATTTCCCATTTACTACAACTGTTAAGTATAGATACTCAAAATATCTGCTACATTTTTCTTTATCTACTTTGAGGCTTTACCTATGGCCTATTTTTGGAAAATGCAGATAATGGGGCCCAATTTATATCAGGTATGGAAGACTCCAGTGGCTGCCAAGAGGTGATTTAGATAATGATAACCACAATCAGAGAAATCAAATTAACATGAGTCGAGTCACAAAATCTCGAGTTCAAGTCGAGTCTGAGTCCTCAGTGCTGGAGTCCAAAAAAATGTTGTCTAGTTAGTCCTCATCAAGTCACCATAACATGAGTAAGAGTCATCAGTGCTCAAGCTTTCCTGAAAATCGAGTCCTAGAACACTGACATGTGTTGACATTAACCTGATATCCCCCGAGGTTGGGAAACTTGGATTATTACTAAATGAGGAGATTTTGTTCTCAGAGCAACCTGGGCCTAAAATATGCAGAATTGTTCTACACGTTAGCATTGATCATTTAACGGCATCCAGCAACTGGCTGCTGATGACATCTCCTCCATTCATTCCTTCCGTGTTTCACTGCAAAGCTTAATCACCCTCCAAAAAAAAAACTGCTGAGCTTTTAGTCAATTCTAATCACATACTTAAAGAGGTTTATGAACGAACACCAATGTACTGGCCAAGTAGGCACGCAGTCAGAAAAATCTTCCTACTCAGATGCAGTTGGAGGTTTAGCAACAGCAGGATGCATGTGGGCATAGAGTGGGTGGATATGTAAGAATACAGAAGTAATCTCACATGCCTGCAAATATCAACCAAAATATCACCGCAAAACCACCCCTCATACTTCAAGAAAACAGTTACATCCTGTGGGTCCCTGCAAACCTGATTATTTGGTCTCACGATGAAGGAGACTAAACATACTAAATACACACTAAACAATGTGCATGGAAAACATCATACTCATCTCTGCATGAAATCAGGAATGGAAAGAATGTCTACGCCTGGTTTCTTTTCCTCCTTCACCAACACATTCAAGCTGGATGCATTGGTGAAGGATAGGAAAACACCTCAATGTGTTAGATGAGTAGCTGTTGAATGAAATGATCTTTTTGGTTGTATGGCAAATCTACTTGTCTGAACAAAATAAAACTTGTTGGTATGAAAAACACTGACTGCTCTGTAGCGCAAAAGGTCTGGTTATTTAATTCCTGCACGTACTCCCGACACATTCCACGCCGGTCTGCTGCCATTTTTTCATAAAATTAAGACAGTCTGACAACAAAGAGCCATTAAACTTTGTCATCCATCAACATTGACACATGTGAGCCCTTCTCCGAAATGTGTCCTATTCACTGCAAAACTGTCACTGCCTCGGATTGATGACTAAGGCCCTACATATCACTTCTGTTTTATTCATTTCAAATGTTTCCCAAACCAAAACCGCTCATCTCCCTCATGCAGCCCTAAATACAAATCTCAGGGATTCAGAGGCTAACATTTTCCACCCTAACATCATATTTCTTCAGAACAACACCACTTCACATATTTGCAAGAGTGAACTTTTCACAATGCATGGGGGGCAGGGTAACATGTGCAACACATGGGTGTCTGGGAGAGTCAGCGACAGAATAATAAACAGATCAAAGTCTGCTGCAGCTAGGCAGGCATGGATGCACAGCTGGGCCTATACTCCAATGAGGAAAAGAGGAAGAAGGAAGTCCAAGTATAACCTAATCACATACTCAAACTAGTCCAGTCATTTGATTGGACAACGCACTACAGGTGTTATTATTAACACATAAGTAGTTTCAGGTAAAACAAATCAATAGTTGTTGAAAAATCATGGTTCAACAACAGAGCTGATAATACTAACTATTGAGGAGGAAACAAATCTACATTTATGTGAAAAAGTACCTGGACACTCCATTTTGCGTTTGTTTGCTGGAGAAAATAAATTAGAATATGCACTCTCATACACATTGTCTAAGTAACGGATGAGAGGCCATTTCCCACTGTGCTGACATCTAGAGAGGTGAGCCAGAAAACATGTCTAATCGAAACACATTACAGTTAATGGCCATAGAAGCCGGTGTGCAGGTCTGCTGACTACCAGCCTGTCCGCTAAATGTCTCCGCTCAGCAGACGGGTGCTGCGCAACCAGCGAGACAGGCCGCAGGGGGTGTCAGGAGGTCTTCACTGGCCTGCAGAGACGGGGAGTGCAGGGGCAGGGACTGGGTGCAGGACAGCACTGAGAGGAAGAGTTTCTGCGACTCCACCATGTTCTGAGCACTGTGCCCTGTGGTCAAAACAAACAACGTAGGAGAGCACCGCACAGAGCACACGGGTCCCCAGCCCTGCTGGCTTGCCAGGCTGCTGGGGGGATAATCTCTAGGTAGCATCTGGCCAGGTGCAGCTGGGTGTTGAAGAACACGTAGGTTCAAAGGCTCACTGGGGACATAGTGGCTTTTCATCTGCATTGTGTGGGACTTTGAGAGTGGTTAGCCACAGCTGGCTGGTCTTGGTCCCAGGTTATGTCAGTCTCTCCTCCGAGGTGACAATGCATTGAAAGCTGAAGTGGTCCAGAGGTCAGTGGTAATTGAAAAGTGGAGAATGCATCTGTTATCAATAACACACACAGGCAAACAAACTGATACTGGTTTGGTACAGAGTACACTACTGCTGTCCCCTCACATTTACAGGGATAGGACCAAATGTTGGACATTAGCCATGCAACCACTGATTGGACATAATTTTGCATGGCAGGAGCTTTCTGGGGTCTGAAATGCTTTCCCCTGATAATAGCCGTCAGTAGTATTGGACAACACATCTTACAAAGAGAGTATTATCTGGCCAATGACTGGGGATTCTCGAGCAACACAGGGACAGAGTGATTAGTCAGGGCTAATGCAGAGTGACAGTAAAAGGTGCACTCTCTTGTGATACAATCCAGCACTAACAATCGGGTCAGTCTCTCTTTCCACATGTGCCATCATGTGCTCAGTGCCATCTGATGATTACACCTCGTCCCATGTGTGCGTGTTAGGGGAACTGAGGAATCCTATGAGGAACCCAGTAGAGTAATTAAGAAACATCACATGTGGATAGACACCTGCACGGGGTAGTTTTGCCAATATGGCCATCTTAAATCACAAGCATCTGACAAATACAGTCTGATCAAACTAGTGAAAAGGATGGAGATCTTCAAATGTATATGATCTGATATTTCACAAAGAGATTTTCACTTACTCACTTGCTGAAATACCCCTTGTGATGTAGATCATGTTACGAATACTCCTGTAATACTGACAATGCGGTGGCACCAACTGATTTTTATATATAAATACAGTTAACAGAATACAACACAATGTCACACAGGGTTGTTAGAATTTAGGTCCCCAAGATCATTTTAGATTGAAAAATACATCATGTAAGGTATTGGTTAAGAGTGTACATAATAACAATCGTTAATAGTTGGTTGTATTGATATTTGCAGATTTAAGAAGAAAATGACTCTTGAAGTACAGTAAACACTAAGGTGGCTCTGATATCTTCCAAAGGATAGGTAGGCTTGAAATATGGCTTTCTGGTTTATATATGGTATGTTGTCTTTCATCATCATAATGTCACCCCCAAAACATGTAGAATATATAAACAAGACACCAATCTCCTCTGCATGCCTAAGGTATGAGGCCAGCGAGGCAGGGGAAAATAAATGTCAAATCCTGAGTTTCCATCAAGAGTAGCTCTTGGCACAATGCAACGGGTGTCACTGTGAGTTACAACTACAGTTGCTGCTATATGCCATCACTTTCTCAGAGCATTGACGCTTCTAAATTATCATCTGACCAAATGTTGTGAAATACTGGCATTGTGTGTATGATCATGGAGGAGGGTAGAGATGCATTGACTATATACATATATGTATGGGGAGGGGATATAGCTTGTAGGTACAGAATTTAGGAAAATTAGAAAGCAAACACAAGTCAATGCAAATGGCTCGATTGAGTGCAAACAAACAAAGATATACATCATACTCACTCAAACGTGAAGAAGAGTCCACATGTGACCAGGATGAGGACGAGGGTGAGGTAAAAAACGCCCGTCTGCTTAGCCATCATAATCCTCCCATTGCAATAAAACTTATTCCGCCCAGGGAAGGACTGCCATTTCCTCTTCTTGGGGGTCTTCTTCTTGTAAGGGGTCTCCATCGGAGTGGACGTGCGAGTGCTGATCTGGCTGTACTCGCAGTCTCTCATGGACTCGGACAGTCCGAGATGCATTAAAAACCCCAAACCCCAAACCAAGCCAGGAGCGGAACGGGTCCCGCAGCAGCAGCAGCAGTCGTAGCTCGTCTATCAGGAGAGGAAGAGAAAACACAAACACTTACACATTTACAGCGCATACTATAGCTGGGAGGAAAGTGTAGTAGGTTAGTCAAAACCACATTGAACTACAACTTCTACGAGACGTGACAACGAGGGGGAGGGAGAGAGAGAGAGAGAGACACGTCTCTCTCTACTAGGAAGCAGTATGTGAGGGCAGACGCTGAGCCGCACCGAAAGTTTTTCGCTACCCACGCTAACTTAGCGAAAACTTGGCCCCACCGAAAAGCAAGCAGGACAGAAAGAAACGACGTTTAGTTATTAGTTTAGTTTAAGACCCGTCAGCATGGGCTCGTCTTGTGTGTGCTAGCTAACGGCGATAGGGGTGTGTGTCGCTAGCTTAGCCGACATAGGGGTAACGACACACGGCTAATAGTAGTAGTAGTAGTGGCGCCACATTAAAGTAAGTTAGCGAGCCGCTTCGTTGTGTTGGGAAACGAGGCGACGCTCACCGCCATACACAAGCATTTCAGCCTTTTAT